>ML208349.1:0-11585 GCA_004369065.1 Pluteus cervinus
ATCCCGGTGGAGATAGAGACTGAATCCAAGCCGCTCCAAGTACAGCTTGTTTTGTCAATGCGATTGTGACATCAACTTTTCTACTCACTGCACACCAGGACATCTATTTTGCAGCGAGCATATCACATATCGGGTCGCACACCGAGCAATTACTCCTGCTGTCTTGCTGGTAGCATCCCCGTGGCCGTGATAGGCACTTATCAAACACGCACCATGACTTAATACGGGACATGCAGGACACATCACTACTGGCAGTCGAGTGGTACTCCTCCATGTTCCCGGGCCGATATAGATTTGGGGCTAAGGGTATCTCTGGGCTTCTGAGCCCCGAGAAAATCCACCGATAACCTTATACTTTTGTCTAGGTCGCGTGTTGTGTCTCGGGCCTGGTTCAGCTGGCCTATATATGAAGGCTCTTTCGCAATAGTCTGTATAGAGAATCAGCTATGACCCTAGGTGAGTCGTCCATGACTATGGTATGATGATATCAGAGTAACGAGTGCTTTGCAGCTGAAGTTCCGTGGTCCCCTCCTAGTGATAGGACGCGCGTATTTCCGCATGCCGAACGCTATAATCTAGAAGAGATCAAAAAGGACGGGGAGGATGTCACACAAAAGACAGGGAAAAAATTGATCTTATGTTTCGATGGGACAGGCAATAAGTTTGGGCTAACAGTAAGTTGGTCTTATCCCGCTTTCCACAAGCTAACCAATCACGTTAACAGGGGGTAAGAGTGCCAAAACTCAACACACTATCATTGACACCCATCCAGAACACCAACGTCATTCGTTTTTTCGGGGCCCTGAAAAAGGACATCCCCGATAAACAGCTCTGCTACTATCAGGTATCGTCAGGCCAATGTCGCTCGGGCTCGGCCACTCCATTTCTGTTATTTAGCCCGGTATCGGCACTTATAGTCACAAGAAGTTCCATACCAAGATCCACGCAGCAGTTGACCAAAAGTTAGAAGAAGGGATTGCAAGAAAGCTGTCCTATCACATTAAAGAAGGGTACCCATAACTTCTCATAATGCATCTGATCTCCTTCGATTCACCATTCGTAGATATGAGTTCATAATGAGGACTTATCAGTAAGTCTGTCCGTGTTCTTGCAGAGACGTACTAACCAAAGTCAGACCCGGGGATGAAATCTTCTTGTTCGGTTTTTCTCGGGGTGCTTATATTGCTCGTGCACTCAGTGGTATGATATGTAAAGTAAGTACTATCTTCTGAGTTTGGCTCAGCCGACTTACAGGATTAAGGTCGGACTTTTGCCCCGTCATAACTACCCGCAACTTGATTTTGCATTCACCGTGTACAATACCTATGACAAGGAGGGTGCGGTTCTTGCACGGAAATTCAAGGATACGTTCGCGTATGGACCGTTTCTCGTCACTTTGCATATTCTTACACGTTTCGATAAGCATGAATGTTCCTATCCAGTTTATTGGGGTGTGGTTAGTCCTCCGGAAGTTTCGTAGCCTCTGGGTTACTCACGCAGTCTCCAGGGATACTGTATCTTCCGTTGGGATAATACCGACCACACTCCCATTTTCAACCTCCAATGACGGTGTGAAGATCTTTCGCCATGCTCTTGCCCTCGACGAGCGTCGTGCTCGGTTTAAACCGAGTTTGTGGGACGCACCACAACCGACGCGTGAGGTACTTGAGAACGACCCAGACATCAATATGCGAAACAAAGATACACCAAGAGATGTTTGGAACTTCGAGCCTATTGAGGGGACGAATGTCAAGGAAGTTTGGTTTGCAGGTCAGTGTGACCCCACCATCACGATTTCTCTGACATCTGATCTTGTTGCCAGGTTCTCATTCCGATGTTGGAGGGGGTCAACCCCGTGGGCAAGCGACAGCTTTGTGGAAGAAAATAAAAGCCTGTCCAATGTAACCTTGCGTTGGATGATCTTAGAATGCTTAAGGTCAAAGACTGAGATTGAGTTCGACGAGGACGAGCTGGCCTCTTTAGGATTTAGATTTGTCCAAGGTCAAGAGGGGCAGCGGGTCATTGATCCGACGGAGTCACGCCATTTCTGGCAAGGACAGGATCGGGGGGTGCTTCCGTCTGAGCCCTCACTGATGGCCAGAGGTTTCGCCTTTCTCAAGAAGAGGCTCAATCTCAGGAAGAGGCTCAATCCCTGGCTGAATAAAGATATCACTGACGCTGCGGCAAAAATTTACGACCAGTTGAAGCTCGTGGCTGGGTGGTGGGTCCTGGAGTACATCCCTACTCAGCTTCAAACCCGAACTCGCGCTGGTTGGAAGGTCATTCGGGAGTATGTGGGCCATATATTCCGTCTTTCTATTCTGATTTTGAGCAGGAATAATCGAGGTCGAGGTCGTCATCTCCCTGAACATGACGAAATCCTTGTTCATGCAACAGTTCATTTCCGTATGACGGGCAAATGGCCAGGGTCAGATAAGGCAAAAGTTGAGAGGGTGGAACAACCAGCACAAAACGGCAAAGAATCGCCAAAAGGCCCAAGGGACGGGGGATCTGAGGAGCGCTACATACCAGCAGCGAGGAATTGGGGAGATGTACACGAGGACGGCCTTGTTACCTGGGTGTACTGACCGACAAAGACTTGCCCGATTTTGTACTATAGACCGTTGAAATGCAGTCTTGTGTCCCGTTAGAATTTCGAGCAAACTACGCGGAGGTTTGAACGCAAAGAGGTTCGCCAGCCGAAGATATGAGAAGAGAAAGTCTCGAGCATAATGGCACATATCTATGATACATGCGGGTATCGTTGTGTACAAGATGGGTATTCCGCTTTCATAACTGCAATTAGGATTATTCTATAGCATGTAGACTTTTTAGATGCCCATTGTCAATCGTTCCCTGATAACATCTGCAACAGCAGGTCCATATACAGGAATATCATCTACAGACGAACGACAACGTCAGCAAAAGATAAATACGAAGACAGGAAAGACGGACCTCCATTGAAGCCTTCGACCCAGTTAGGTCCCTATGATCGTTGTGAGTGGAAGAGAGACCCAAGGTTGAAAAATACACTGTACCTCATGATATGTACCAGGTGGGTAGGTTATCAGCGTGTCGTTCCAGACGGCATAGTGCTATTATCGATAACAGAGCAGTTAGGGTCTTGGATGTGAGGACTTGGATGGAAAGATTGCGAACCTTGTGGCCCATATTCCTCGCAAGCATCTCGTAATCAAACAGGAAACCTAATCATTGCTATCAACAACCGGAACGGCGCCAGATGATGAAAAGCTCACCAGATGGGCTAAATATTTCTATAACCGTCGAGCGGTTTGAGGGTGGCATCCAGAGGACATGCTAAAAGAGATCATCAGCTTCAAGCCGTTAAGCTTGATGAGGTAAAGGCGCTTACAGTTAAGCCATTCCCATGAACACCTAAAATGATCTAACAATGACCGTGAGCACAGGACCACAATCAGAAACGGAAAAACGTACAGTACTCTTCGCAGCCAATGCAATCTGATCCACCAACTTCATTCTCTCCATTTGGGCCACCACGATATCGCAAACACCTTCATCTTGTAACTTCTCGAGAGCTTCTATGAGCCCGGTGTGTGCCACCTCCGTCAGCCTTCGTCCACCACCCTGACGAGATATATATGTGACAAGAGGCCGAAGGCGTTCCATTGGTTCGTGTTCACTCAAAATGGGGTCAGATCCTGATGGTGGGTCGGAATGCAGTATAGGCAGATATCCGAGGAGGTTTATGACCACACGTCGACGGAAAGATTCAAAAAATTGTGTTGGAACGTTGATAGACATTGCACCTCCGATCATCTTGCCCCATTGGTTGGCGAGAGTACTAAGGACAAAGACGTCAAAAAAGGAGGTCAGATAAACCGAAAGATAAGAACGTACTGTCTATGTGCTGTTTCCCTATTTACCAACATCGCCCTTTCAAATACGACTGGCATGTTGAGATTTTGAAGGTCCTTCCAATAACTAGCCTTTTCCATCGCCATTCCAGGGAAGGCCATCCGCATTAACGGACTGTTGACATTGGCATGGTCTCCCCAAGTTGACGTATTCGTGAACTGGGGGTAAAGGTAGGTCATCAAAATCCCGAACGATGCGCGACGGGGATGTAGCCTACTGGTAGGATGAACCGCGCGGGTGGTGTCAAAGGACGCCCCCCGTTGTATCGGACTGACCAGGCCGAGAATATTCTCCAAATTCCGAGCATGATCTCACCCCACCAGTGATAGTAGTGCTGAGTTGGGATAGGTTAGTTGGAGAACATTAACCTGCGACCAAGAAACTCGTACTTACATTGAGGTATTGTGGGGGATCGTAGATGATAACAGACGTGTCGTGGATCCAAAGAGCGTGCTGACCGAACAGTGGGCGTATATCTGCGGGGTGAATGATCTGCATTTCCTAAATCATCGCATTAGACTCAGAGGATGCACGAAGAGGGGTCAAAGCGCGACATACCTTGGACGTAGGTTCCATATCCAAACCTTGCCCAATGTCAAGTGGTTTTGCTATGACGTTTCGCAATGGAGGGAAATCTACCGAGGCTTTCGCCGAAGTGACGATGTAAAAAGTGCCCTTGACAAGGTACAGCCGTTCGAACATCGAAAACCCATGGACGGAGGATTCATTCAGGTATCTCGTTTCAATCCCCTTCCAACCGTCTTCACCACCTGCATATGACAGATACAGAACAGACTGGTTCGGGTGCTCTGAGACACGGTCCTTCTGGCTGTCCTCCGTTGAGCTCGAGGGTTTGGGAGATCCCTGTGTTGAGATGGGTAAAACATCCCAAAGACTCGTCCCTCCAGCAAGTCCAAACCCTGCACCAACACCCCGTTCGTCGATTTGGAAGAAGAAGAGAAGAGAACAAAGCGCGACAAGGGTGACCAGCCCTAGACCACCCCTTGGGGATCTGTTGAACGTGAAATGCGTAAACGACATGCCCTCGCGTTGGACAACGACAAGCAGACGTCAAGGAAGGTAAAAGTTGGGAGGAGGAGATGAGGGAAAAACTCGCTGCGAAGGAGATTCAAAGGACAAACTTTTGTGATAGGGCCTGAGAACAGACCTTGTTCCTGTTTTTTTTGCCCAGGTACATCGGAATGGAGCCTTCATTTTGGCAACATTTTGCGATCTATTTTCTGATGTTTCAGGGTCTTGCTGATCCACGTGGAGGTACTCCCACTCCTATTTAGTATTCTGCACCTCATCAGGATCTAAACATTGAGAGTCTGAAGAGCAGAGAAAGATTTCTGCATAAGTATCAAGTTTTTGTGGAAAGAGGGGCGATAATCGAGGGAACTTGCGTATGTCCAGGTGGCCTCACACAGGACCAATTGGAGATTGTAACTGATCAACGTTAATCATTTTTTTTTGGTAAAGAGCTTCGAATTCCGTGCACGGGAGAGTGTGTAAGAATAGATTGCTCTATAAAAATACCTTAAGAATCAGATGGACGAACTTTGTACCGATTTAACCACGGCGAACCGTGCAAGCTCGAAGAGCGCGGAGATGTCAAAACCACGAATGAAAATGATTAGCACGGTCTCACCCACAGAAGGAAACCAAGGAATTTCCAGGGACTCGCCGTGGTGGGGATCGTTATGGTTCCATCGTCGCTGTGGGCCCGAAGGCACTTCTCATCGGCGTTAATGTGGAGGTTAGCCCATCCTTTCAATACGCAAAGGGGCCGACGGCTGTCCTCGTCAGTCTTGATGGTGTCGGACATCCGACATGCTTCCCTAGCTATGATCTCGATGTGGGTTGAAGTTATTCCAGTCAAGAGTCGTGAGTACTGACAGCCGAAAGAACATGTACCTCGTCAAGTGTATTACTCGACCTCCTCCACAGTTACCAAAAAAGGAGCTTCAGAACAGCTCGTATCTCGTCGTGCCCAACAATAAATGGTGCTGGTAGCCCAAATGAGCGAAGATTAAGCGATTGGTGTCGGGGTTTATCTGGGCGTCTAAGTAATCATAAATGGAACTTACAAGAGATCAACTTGATGAGTACGAATCCCGAGTCAAGTATCTTCTTGGGCGTAGGTCGCGATATTGACAAGAGAGTTTTCGCGAAGCATGTACATGCGTACTCTGTATAATCAGCTTGCCTGAGATGAAGTATCTCTACCAAGCTGGGCATTGTCAACCGTGTATCTCTAGATCTAAGACATGAAAGATACCTTGAATTGCTTGCTGTGTTGAGACCACCCATAGGTGATTTCGTGCATGGAATCAAGTTGATTCTTTTCACGAAGGATTAGTGCATATACGAACCCAATGGGCGACATAGGTGTGTGCTAAGCGCGCAATGGAAATTCATTTGTCTCGACGTTCAGGAAGGGTGCGTAAAACCGGGGAATAGAAAAATGACGAGCGCATGGTGGGAGTGAGCACATCCAGACCGCTGCGCAATTGACCTTCGCACGGCCAACAGCAACGAGAGCGTCGAGCGAGCTCATTAAACAGGGGAACAGTGCCACGAAGCACGATAACCAATGTTGTTCTCGTACCTTGCTCATCGCCGGCAATGGTAAAGCCCAAAGTTAAGCTTTGTCCTCGTTTTGTCACTAACCACCACCACGCACCACAGCAAACTCAAGCAGGAGGAACGACTTCAACGGATAGCCAGTCTCCCTTCTCTTTACCATGAACACATTAGCTCTGCTGATAACGCTATACTCGACCTGCCCATCTCCTCGTTGATATCGGCCATCCAAGATGGTAAAACAGAGCCATTGACTATTTTGCGTGCATATGGGAAGAAGGCTTTACGGGCACATGCTCAGACGAATTGCCTGACGGAAATTATGATTGGGACGGCGGAAGTTTGGGCTCAGGAGTGCAATCGACAAGGCCCTTTGGCGGGGGTGCCAGTCAGTTTGAAAGACGTATGTTTCCTCCTTGATTTTTTTAATTCGTTCTGGGCCCAAATGACAGGATTTATCCTTCTAGACTGTCGGTGTCAAAGGCTGGGATAGCTGTATTGGCTACTCTGCCTGGGTTGGCCAACCTCTGGCCCAAGATTCTGCACTCATCCGCCTCCTACGTGATGCGGGTGCCGTTCCCTTCGTCAAAACGAACATCCCCATAACATTGCTCTCCTTTGAATCCGTCTCCGACGTTTTTGGTCGTACGACCAACCCTCATAACTCGGCATATTCTCCAGGTGGTTCTACTGGAGGAGAAGCTGCATTACTTGCCTACGGTGGATCAAGAATTGGTATCGGTACAGATGTCGCTGGATCTGTTCGAGTTCCAGCACATTATTCCGGAATCTACACTATCAAGGCCAGCGTAGGGAGGTTCTTGAGGAATGGAAACAATACGAGTATACCTGGACAAGAGGGAGTTTCTGCGGTTTATTCGCCAATGGCGAGGACTTTGGAAGATTTGGAGACGTTTTGGAAGGGAATATTTGCGATGAACCCGTGGAAGTATGATGCTTCGGTATGTTGAAGTCTCATTCTTTCATGCCATCTTATCTAATTTTCATTCCAGGTTCTGCCTATACCATGGAGGAGCGTTGACCTCTCCGCCAAGAAGTTGAGATGGGGAATTTTATGGGACGACGGTACGATACGTTCGACTTTGAGGCAGGACCTCCTTCCCTAACAAGTGCTGGTATCTCTTCTATTTCAGGTGTTGTGTCACCCTCACCTGCTTGCAAACGTGCTCTACAAATCGTCGTGGATACTTTGACTCGAGACGGACACGAAGTCCTTCCAATGTATGTTAAATCCTCAGAATCATGGCTCCTCGCTGACGTTTTCTGCTTCAGCAACCCTCCAAGTCCCTATGAAGCTCTGAAGATTGGTTCGCAACTGATTCTAGCTGACGGTTGTAAGTCCCAACTCTGCCTCATGTCATCCCCCTTTTAACCATGATGACCTCTTGTCGCATCAATAGGTCAAACCGTCAACGGCCCTATCGGCCTTTTGGAATCCAACGATGCTGGGGTTCATCAACTATCCGTTTTCTTTGCTTTACCCTCATTCCTCCGTCGCATATACGTCTGGTACATCAAATATATCAAACGCGACGCTCTCTACGCCGACCTGCTATCGTCTTTTAATCCTTCCGGTTCAACTTTCTTCGGCTCCGGGTCTATTGGCGTTTCCGAATTCTGGCCTCTCGTGGCGAAGAAAGAAGCATATAAGAACAAGTGGTTCGAATATTGGGACGAACAAGATCTGGATTTTATCCTGACAGTGCCTAATGCGTTCCCCGCATGTCCGCATCGTGGAATGAGAGGTGGGTTCACAGCTTGTGGTTATACCTTCTTATTCAATGTCGTACGTCTTACTTCTTTCTCTGTGCTGTTCGTTCCTCTGACTGCAATCACGCATTAGCTCGATTATACGGCGGGTGTCCTCCCAGTTACCCGCGTCAATTCGTTATTGGATGCAAGGCCACATGATTTCAGGCCAAGAAACGCCATTGAACGGAGTGGGTACAAGGACTACGATTCCTTGTCAATGGCTGGCCTTCCTGTTGGTGTACAAGTTGTCGGACGACGTCTTGAAGAGGAGAAGGTCTTGGAAGGGATGAAATTAATCGAAGACCTGCTACGGAAAGAGGGGAAAGCATACACATTGCTAAAAACTTGACAGCTCTGAGAATGGGTGCCGAATCATGTTTTCTTCTGTTATCGCTCACAATTATTCATAAAGGCGGCTATGAGCAGCCGCTCATACATACGTTCTCATCCGTTCCTGATAAAATGGGCGCATGGTGGTATATGCTCCATGTTGGATGCATCTGGGCGCTGTACCCCCGTCCAACTCCGAGGAAGATTGGCTAGCGCTCAGCACATCTTCTGTCAAGTACTCCAACTCGCCGGGGTAACTGGCCAGATAACAAATTGCGCACACCACCTACGGAACCGGACTACCTCCATCGTCATCGATGGCATACTTAATAGTTCACGATGGACGTTGTCGATGACATCCAAGAAGTCCTCAAATTCAATCGTCACTTCTCCTCTAGGGACACTTACTCGCGCGCTCCCGCCAGCGCCCACGGCCAAAAGTCCTTTATAATGACGAGTCCGCCGTTCTTCTTTACTTAACCCTCTACTCGAAACCCTTTATCCCGGTTGCTCACATGTGGTCCCTCTATGCCCTTTTTGCATTGTTGCACGACCTGCGTCGTCGGGCAACCATACCAATGCTGACTCTTTTCTCGTATTCTCCTTTGTCTGCACTCCTTTACCTCACAAGTCTATACGGTACTGATGGTACCCATACACTCCAGTCAATCGAACCAGCTTACAATTTCTACAATCAATATTAGCCTGGGCTCCCCCGAGTCCCCTAGTGGATTCGGGGCTCCGCCCAGCCCAGCGTCGTCTTCACCAGAACCGGATAATCAATCTGAGCAAAAGCGGTCAGGACATCGTGGACTAACGAAACGTCATTTCGCTAACTCACACCTTTTCCATCTATAGGGAAAATGAGGGCATGGAGAGTATGCCTGCTTCTGTCGTCCGTAAGTCTGTATATCTCTGCTCTCCGATGGTCTCCAGGAAGTTTGATCCTTTCCCGCTGGGCGCCAGATAACTATCATAATCACAGTGCTGGGGCTCAGAACATTGAGAATGGGAATGGTGGGATGAGAAATGGTGCGACCTTTCCGATGGCTGATGCGACATTTACAATTTTAGATGACCATTGAACAAGCAGATAACCGGTCTTTCAGAGGCGCTAGAGCGCCAGATACGTACCAGCTTCGGCCCGCTACCTACTGTTAATTGTGGTCAATGATTCAGACGAACGTAAAGTAGATTTAGATACCCCCCCCGGGCCCGCTTTTGATGGTCGTTGTGAAGTAGATCAGTCATTGTATCCACTCCTCTATCTTTGGAATCTCTGGTCCCTCTGGCGGTGTTATGATCCCTCACCGCAAAGCTGAATCTCTGAGTTTGCTTGCAGGAGATTAGTTGGCTGAGGGCTCCCATTATTGTTGTGACCAGCACACCAAGTTTGTTTGGGCGTCTTTGCTACCATTCAAATTTTTTGGCCGCATACACAGGCATCTTGGACCCGTTCATCATGTCCTACAGCTGTACCTTCCTGCCTAATCCCCTCGCGAACCACTTCGAAGAGGTTGTGGCTAGACGCCAGAAGATAGACGATGAATTACAAGACCTTCGAGCACGTATGCATGTTCTTCGTGTGGAACGAAATGCGTTGTGTCCCATCTACTGCCTCTCCCCTGAACTCCTCAGCCGTATCTTCCTACACGTTAAAAACTCTTACGACGTCGACTACCCCAACTCCTCTCGATGCTGGACAACTGTCACACTTGTCTCGAGCTACTGGAGGGAAATTGCGTTGGGCTACTCGCCGCTCTGGGACAACATCACCTTTGAGCGATGGCCCCGGGACGCCAGGCACTGGGTTGAACGTGCAAAAGCAACACAACTCTCAATAAATGCGCAGGATATTGTGGCAGGGGACCTTCCCTTCCTAATTTCATTGCTCGAAGACTTACCCAGGATCCGGCGTCTATCGATCCCAATAGCTCATGAGTCTCCTATTTGGTCACGAGTCATCACGAAACTCGCCACTTCACCAGCTTCATGCCTGGAGTTTCTCGAGATCAGTGATCCAGAGTTATGTTCGCGAGAAACACCTGCCAGGGTTCCGGAAAACCTTTTTTCGGATATTGCTCCGCGACTCCGCCAACTGAAGCTCCTGGGCTGTAACCTCAACTTGGATTCCCCCTTCTTCGAGAATCTGACACACATGACTCTGGAAAGATGCAATCCCCCTTCTCCGTTGCGCGCGTTCCTCACACTGCTGGAAAAGACCCCACGTCTCCAGGCCTTTTGCATCCGCAGGGGTTTTATGCACCCGTCTCTCGACCAGGGCTGGCAACTCCTCGATGGCAGGCCTTCTATGTACAACACTATCTCTTTGCCTTTCCTGCACTCCCTCACTATAGACTCTTTCTTGAAAGCACAAGGTTTATCTCTGCTTGCGCACCTCATCCTCGAGCCCGACACCTACATCGATTTCAGCGGAACGGAGGGCTCTGAATTTTCTCCATTCAGCTCTCTCATCCAGGTTGAAGGTCTTGTTCGAAAGCAGTCCTCTAGTGTATCTATTAACGGCATGAGCTTCACTGTGACGTCGTCCCCAACAACCTCTCGCCTGCGACTGAGGGCTTGGTCAGGACAAAACGGGCCTTCACTCTTAAAAATCGACCTGGGCGACCTGCTAATGGGTCAAGACTACCGCGCATCATGGACGGCCACGCTCTCAAAGCTCCCTTTATCAAATCTCCATATGTTCCATACCGATGTACCGATTCCACCCGTACTCTTCGGCAATCTTGACTCTCTCGAGTTCATCTCCATCGCGGGCGCCGCTATGCCATCCTTCGTCTATTTTCTTCAAGCTTTTCGCCCCTGGGACGATGAAGAGGATAGCTTGGATGACCCAGCCGATCGTTTTGGGCTTCCGGGCTTGAAGACTATCCAGCTGAATGAAGTGGACTTCCGTGCCATCCCGGTCAAGGGATTGATGAGGAGCTTGGTCTGTCGAAAGAGGCGTGGTCTGCCCTTCAACTGGATCCATATTCGGG
>ML208349.1:12030-92674 GCA_004369065.1 Pluteus cervinus
TTGGGGTTTGACGTTACTTGGGATGGGAAAGAAAATCGGAACCACGATGACTCGGACACGGCCGAAGACATAGATGTGGACAAAATCTTACAGGATGTCTAGCTAGCTAGCTCGAGGTCGTGCTGTGCCCACCACTGTGCTAATGGTTTCCTCTGAAGTTGATAATACGTCAAGCTACGTCCTTTACCTCAGGATCCGTACTGTAATTGTCCCATCGTGGCTGATAATCGATTAATGAGTTCGGTCCAACCATCAGCCTAATCCGCGAAGCACAACGGGCAGGCTTCTTAGCCCCATATGCATATGGTGTCCACCGCTGCGTGCAGGACAGGTCCACTTCTGTTCGCAGTTCGTAACCCATGCTACGATTTAAAGGTTAGAATAAAGCTATTGTCACCCTTCCATAAACTCCCAGATGCATATTGGTTATGCAAATTCGGACAGCAGAAGAGCCTGGCAGGTTGCCGCCAGTGCCCGTCAGGCGACAAGTTGTTGAGAGGCAAGTGCAGGTGCAAAGGGTAGGGGGGGTTGTACTTTCAGTACGAGACAACGAAAACGGTGCAATCATTCACAAAGGTTTCCTCAACGGCTTCGGCATATCTTCCACAACGTTCCTGATACCCTGCTTCCAAACGCCCAACTCCTTTTCCAACGCAACAATACTCTCCCTAACTTCCTTCCCAACTTCTCCACCTTCATTAACCGCTCCAAACCCAACCATCAGTTCACTCCTCGCCCTTATCAATGTGTCCAAAGCGAGTTTTAATCGCTTCGGTCCTGAAGGGGGGTAAACCAACGCTGCTTCAGCTTGAGATTTTGGTTGTTCTTTTGGTTGGGGTTCGTCCGCTGCTAGGAGTTTTCCTAGTTCTGCAAGGCATATTCCCCGTGAAGGGTGACCATATAAGAGCACGTCGTTCAACCCGGCGGATGATCTCGTAGCCGCGCAAATGACGTCATCGAGCGCGTCTTGGGTTAACGAGTCCGGTAGTGATGAAAGGAGTAAGGTTTGGTGAAGTCTTGATAAGGCCAGGAGAGGGTGTGCAGAGGGCAGGAGTCCAGCAGAAGTTAAGATTGGAATAAGTTTTGTTGTGAGTTGTTTCGCTTTGACTGGATCTAATGTAACCGAATAAGAGCCAGGAAGAAATGCCGGAAATGGCATGGATTTACCTTGGGATTGCAATGCTGTAGCTTTTGCCAACGCCTCTTCACCAATACGAACAGCGTCCAGGACTTCGTCCACTGTTGTCAAGCCAGCCTTGCATGACGTGCAGCGAGTAATATTGTTTTCTGAAGACGATGTGAGCACAAATTGACAGGGCACAACTGGGAGAACGTACCTTCGGTGGGGATTGGACATGTACCCCCGCACCGCTTGGGACATTGGAGCACATCACGCGGATCCGTGTTGGTAAGGTTTGAACACAGAGAACAGTTGCAAACGAAATGATACGTTTCTTTCAGCGTTTTGCGTCTTTGTGGTCGAGGCAAAGTTATGTCGACATAAGTGATCAGAACCTGAAATCCGCGTCAGATTTGTATATGACAAGCATGGAACGCTGATAATACCTCTTGATCGGGTAAAATAGGTCGAATAGCAATGAGCTGCATTGCGGGTTCATTTTGGGCAGAAGCCGGTGATGTTCGAGGGAACACAACGACCGCGTGGGGTTCGCAAGAATGATTGATAAGGGCGATCAGAGGGGAGACACAGGCGCCTAGAGGTGTTAACGAAGGCGTGGCGATTGTGAAAGTGTTTGTGATGAACTTGGGAGCTGTGAGCTGTGAAAACATGGTCAAAAACTTTGCAGACTTACGCGTGAGACTAGGTCAACAAGATCCCCAGCGGAGTGGATTCCGAAAGGTCCCAGGTCTTCCGGGGAAGAAAGCCCGAGGAATAGTACCAGTGCATGTGAAAGGTGGGCGTGCACTTCGAATGATTCAGGTTGCAAAGACTTTCGATCTGATTAAGCCGTTGAACTGAGTCACTTCTCAAGAATCTGAGGGATGAGCCTACGAGACTGCAGCGCATCAATTTCTTTCGACTGTGAAAAAAGGAGTCATAAATGAGAAAAGTGAGGACTAGAGTGATGCAAGACCATACCCAGATACTGTCCAGTCCTTTCTTCTGCTTACCCCAAAGAATTCGCGCCAGTGACCTCACTGCATCACTGGGAACCAAGGATTCCGCGTTGGGTGAGGCTTTTGCCCAATCCTGGAGGGCAGGACATTCGCGTTTATGCAAGGTCCAGTCCCGAGTTTGGCAAGCCTAATGGTACGATGAGAAGGATACAAAAGATTGACAAAAATGACGTACTGCGCTGCAGTAGTGGATTGTCCGACATTGTGTGCACCTCTTCAAGCCACTCGGTGGAGCAGGACCAAAACAAGCCGAGCAATATGAACTCAAATTATGAGTTGAAAGCACTGATATATAAGGACGAGTTGTCATCAAGACGTCACCTATATGCGTAAGTCAACACATTGGGCCCGAAGGAAGAGAAACATCAAAGAAACATCGAACTCACCTGGCCGATACGGATTCTTAGCCCAGACCCCTCTTCCTGTTTCTTTGTCTGTTCGCATCTCAAACGCAGATGGTAGATTTGCGTATAAACCGTCATGACTTGGACCTGGAGCGTGCTCCGATGTGGTTACGGTGTCAGATCCTGCATTAACTTCGGAAGAAGGTTTGGACCGTTCAATAGGTGGTTTGCTAGCACCCACATGAGAATTAGAGTTTTTGAGATTACGAGCAGCTTTTAGATCTGCAAAGGACATTTTCTGGTGATGGTGTTGGCGAGAGGAGCATTTTGTTTGCACGTCTTTGCCCCAGCTCGGAAGTGCGGCACCGACCACGCAGCTTGTCCCAGCGCAGCGGCGCCGGCATGGCCTACAGCTGGACCCCCTTGTCCAACCCCCTTGCGAGTAACTCAGACGAGGTGGTTGCTAGGCGCAAGAGGATCGACGATGATCTTCAGGACCTTCAAGCGCGTATGCACGTCCTTCGATTGGAACGAAACGCACTTTGTCCCATGTATTGCCTCTCCGTTGACCTGGTCAGTCGTATATTCCTTCACATCAAGGATGAATACGAGCTTGAAAACGGCGACAATGCCGATCATAGAGGTTGGACAACCGTGACACAGGTCTCGCGCTACTGGAGAAACACTGCGTTGGGTTATTCGCTCCTCTGGAACAACATTGTCTTTGATGAATTCAACTTAGATACCAGGGAATGGTTGAGGCGTGCAAGAGGAACGCAATTATCAGTTTACGCGCAGCATATCACTGCAAGGGACATTCCTGTCCTCAATTCGTTACTGGATGACCTATCTCGGATCCGTCGTCTATCCATTCCAATCTCGCACCAGTCCCTGATTTGGCCACGGATTATCTCGAAACTCATCACCTCCCCGGCCCCATCTCTCGAATTTCTTCGTATCGATGATTCAAGATACAACATTATAGCTGGACCTGAACCTTGCCTGGTCCCTGAGCTATTATTCTCGAATGACGCTCCTCGCCTCCGCGAGCTCGAGATTTCTGGTTGTAATCTTGATTCAAAAGCCCCCTTCTTCAAGAACTTGACACAGCTCACCCTTTATCATTGTTCTCCACCTCTGCCATTACGTGGTTTCCTCGACATCCTGGAAGGAACTTCCCACCTCGAGGCCCTTCGCATCCGCAACGGCTTTACCCCTCCATTCACCGATCAAGGTTGGCAACTCGTAGATGGCAAGCCTGCTGTCTTCAACACCATATCCATGCCTTCCCTCAACTCCATCTTCATTGATTGTCCATTTTCCCCTCAAGGCCTATCGCTACTCGCGCATCTTGTTCTCAAGTCCGACACTTCCATCGAATTCCAAGGCGCTGATCATAATACTCCTTTCGCCAGCATCATTCAGGTAGACACACTTATTCGCGAAAGATCACCCAGCACACCTATTAATTGCATAAACCTTACATCGGATCCATCCTTACTGCGATTGAAGGCCTGGTCAGGAAAAACTGGTCCCACACTCTTGAAGACCTGCCTCGACGTTCCATTGTTTACTGGGGATCACCGACTGTCGTGGGTCGCTGCTCTCTCTCGACTCGACCTCTCAAATCTCCATAATTTCCACACCAATATCGACATTCCCTACGAATCTTGGTTCACCGTCTTTGGCAACCTCCGATCCCTTAGATCCATCTCCGTGATGGATGCCGCTGGACCAACCTTCATCAATTCTCTGATTGAGTCTTGCCCGTCCAACGACGAAGAGGTCAGCGCGAATCCAGCCGCCGATTTCCTCATTCCAGGCTTACAAGCTATCAGCCTGCGTAATGTTCACTTTCGCGCGTTCTCCGTGAGGGGTTTGACGGGGAGCCTGGTCTTTCGGAGGAGACATGGCTTGCCGTTTCACTGGATCACCATTCGTGATTGCTTCAACGTGACCACATCTATGGTCGAGACCTTTAGAAACCTGGGGATTGGGGTGGACTTGGATGGAATGGAAGAAAAAGAATACAAGGGCTCGGAGGTGGACGAACAGATCGACGCAGAGTAAATCTTACCGATGAGGTGGATCGTGTGAACTCAGTAGGGCCTGGATGCAATCGACCACCCATCCCGGCATAGGTTATAATCTAATTCGTGCGCTAATTATAAGGTTTAGAGTGTTCAATAGGTGGGCCGGAGCTTGCTTTTGAAGGTGGCAGAAAAGAGGGTTGTGTTTGCACATTTGGGGGTCAAACTCCGATTTGCTCCAAGTCCGAACGTTGCCCTCATCCCACTGACATGGCTTATAGCTATAGCAAACTGAACAACCCTCTCGCGGGCAATGCGGAAGAGGTTGTGGCTAGACGCCAGAGTATAGACGATGAATTGCAGGTCCTTCAAAAGCGGATGCACGACCTTCGAGTGGAGCGAAATTCTCTATGTCCCATCCATTGCCTCTCCATTGAGCTACTCGGTCGGATATTCCTTTATCTCAAGGGCCCGGGCAAAGGCGCAGGTTGGGAACATGTGGCACGGGTATCGCGATACTGGAGGGATGTCGCATTGGGTTGTTCTCCCCTTTGGAACGTGATTGACTTTAGCTCTAAGAAAGATATCGAGCTGTGGTTAAACCGTTCAAAGGGAACTCAACTCTCTGTTTATGCCGCACGGGTGTTCCCAAGCGATATGCCCATCCTAGCTTCGTTGCTCGAAGACCGACTATTCCGGATCTGCCGTCTGTCTCTCGGAATTTGGAACGGTTCCCCAGATTTTCCACAACTCATCTCAAAACTCGTTACTATCCCAGCCACTTCCCTCGAATATCTTCGTCTCGAGGACCCTAGGACTGACAGAACACTGGAAACTGATCCATTTTATCTCATCCCTGGAGAGTTGTTCTCCAGTGTTGCTCCACGACTTCGTGAGCTCGAGATTTCCGGTTGTAATCTCGACTCGCAATCCGCGTTATTCCAGAACTTAACACATCTGACCTTGCACGATTGTTATCCCACTCTACCCTTCCGTGGTTTCCTCGAAATCCTGGCAAAGACGCCACACTTGGAATCTCTTTCCGTGGATGACGGTTTCAGCCCTCCATCTACAGACCAAGGATGGGAGCTCGTTGATGGCAGACCTTCCGTGTTCCGCACCATCTCCTTGCCCTCCCTGAAGTTCCTCTCCGTGAGTTGCTGCCGCGAACTTACGCCTCAAGCTCTATCGCTACCCGCGCACCTCGCTCTAAAATCCAACACTTGTGTTGAGCTCAGTGGATTCCAAGATGTTTTCCCTTTCCACTCCGTTCCTCAGGTAGACGCACTTATACGCGAGAAGTCGCCCAGCGCGCCTATTGATTCCATAACCCTTTTCTTGAGCCGATCGTCCTTTCGACTGGCAGTCAGGTCGAGGTCGGAGTCGGATGAAAATGGTGCCTTGCTCTTGAAAGTTTGCCTCACTTCTAGAGGGGACAACATCGATGAACACCACCCGTCCTATTGGGCCGCTTCGCTTCTCCCACTTCCATTATCAAACCTGCATAGTTTCCACACCAATATCGCTATTCCCCACATCGTTTGGTTCGCTGTCTTTGGCCATCTCAGATCCCTCGAGGTTATCGGCCTTACGGGCGACGCTGGGCCAACATTTGTTGAAGCTCTGATGGGGTCTTGCTCATCCGAAGGTAACGAGATCATAGCGGATGTGCCTTTCTTTCCAGGTTTGCAGACGATTGAATTTGTGGAAATGAATTTTTGCGCGCTCTCGCTAAGGAGTTTACGAGGGAGTTTGGCGTGGAGGATGAGACGTACTAAGGCATTCCATGGGATTAAAATGCGTTGGTGTGTTGGCATGACCGCTTCAATCGTCAAGGCCTTCAAAAAACAAGGGATTGACGTTGAGTGGGATAGACGGGAAGATAAGGATCGTGATAACTCTTAAACGGATGAAAATGTATGAAGAGGATATCCGTCGGGTATCTAGCTAGCTTATCGAGACCGTACGTACCGTAACCGCGCGATGATATTGTAGTATCATCACCTCTGGGTCAGATACCGTAAGATACAATTCTTTTTGGGCCGATTTGCTTTCCAGCCAATATGTACCCACCACTTCCCCTGATCATGATGACCACTGGGTGCTTTCATTCAGACAGAGAGCTCGTCGGTTCGTTTCAGTGGACAACGTTGAGCTTTTGCTTCCAGTCTAGACGCTCCACCCCTGTTTGCGTTGACGTCGATTACTCATCACTAAACGGCTGTACTGTAATAGGTGGAGGCTTGAAAAAAAATTATGTGGAAGGCTTGATCATGAAGGTGGCAGAAAAGAGGGTTGTGTTTGCACATTTGGGGATCAAACTCCGATTTGCTTCAGGTCTGAAACTGCAAACGTTGGCCTCATCCAACACAGCGACATGGCCTATAGCTACACTGGACTGAACAACCCTCTGGCGGGCAACGATGAAGAGGTTGTGGCCAGACGCCAGACGATAGACGATGAACTGCACGACCTTCAAAAGCGGATGCACGACCTTCGAGTGGAGCGAAATTCGCTATGTCCTATCCATTGCCTCTCCGTCGAGCTGCTCAGTCGTATATTCCTTTACCTTGGTTGGAAACCTGTGGCAGGGGTATCGCGATATTGGAGAAGCACCGCGTTGGCTTGTTCCCCCCTCTGGAACGTGATCGACTTTAGCTCTACCACACAGGATGAGCATGCCGGCGCATTGTTGAGCCGTTCCAATGGGATTCAACTCTCAGTTTATGCACAGCAAATTTACGCAAAGGATATCCCTGTCCTGAATTCGTTACTCGAAGACCTATCCCGGATCCGCCGTCTATCTATCCCAATTTCGCACGAATCTCCGACTTGGCCACAAATCATCTCGAAACTCGTCGCTTCACCAGCCCTTTCCCTTGAATATCTTCGTATCGACGGTTCCAGGACCGACCCGGTAGCTGGGGATTCCTGTCTCATCCCCGAACAGTTGTTCTCCAACAATGCTCCACGACTCCATGAGCTCGAGATTTCCGGCTGCTTTCTCGATGCACAATCCTCGTTGTATGAGAATTTGACACGCCTAAAGCTTTCTGGTTGCAATCCTCCTCTATCACTTCGTGGCGTCCTCAAAGTCCTAGAAAGGACTCACCACTTGGAATCCCTTCACGTCAATGGCGGCTTCAGCTTTTCGTCTGCAGACCAGGGGTGGCAGCTCGTTGATGGCAGGCCCACCGTTTTCGATGCCGTTCCTTTGCCATCTCTGAAGTTCTTCTCAGTGGATTGCCAATATTCGCCTCAAAGTCTATCACTATTTGCACACCTCACGCTGAAACCCGATATATGCGTCGAATTCCATGGGACTTCACACAAGACCCCCTTCCACACCGTTATCCAGGTGGACGCACGTACTCGCGAAAAATCGCCCGACGCTCTCATCAAATCCATGAGCCTTATAATAGATCCGAGGCTGATGGAATCATCCCCTCTGCTGGAACTGAACACACATTCGAGACGAACCGGACACTCGGGACTCCTAAGTGTCCATATCAACCTCATGCAAATCAGCGAGGAAGACTACACATTGTGGGCCACTTCGCTCCGTCAACTTCCTTTATCGAACCTTTGTTCTTTTCGGACCAATATCGCTATTCCACACGAAACTTGGTTGCTTGTCTTCGGCCACCTCAAATTTGTCACAGATATCACTATTAGCGGTGAGGCTAGGCCAACATTCGTTGAAGCTCTCGTACAGTTTCGCCCATCTGATGATGAAGATTTTGGCACGAGTAATCCAGCGGATAGGTTTATCCTTCCGGGCTTACAGACCATCCAGATGAGATATTTGTGCATGACCTTTACAGCATTCTCATTCATCAAGAGCTTGGTATGTAGAAGGAGGCATGGATTGCCATTCAAGGGGATCGACATTCGTCATTGTTTTGGCGTAACTTCTTCAATCATCGAAACCTTTGAAACATCAGGGATTAATGTCCACTGGGATGGATGGGACGAGGATGACCCGAACAGTTCGGAAACGGACGCAGAAATGGATGACTGGGACGATGAAACTGATATCTAGCTAGCTCTCAACCAAGACCGACCGCATCAACTTTAGTTCTGTTTATGACACCGTGTATGTATCTCCAATCCACGTCTATCCGTCTTCCAGTCTGTTCTCATCGCAATCCAGATAGTATATCCATTCAGTACTTATAGTCCCCAACATGTTCAAGTTTACGCTGTCCTGCGTAACTCTGGAAGAAACTTTTAGACTCGCGAGCCGGGGGAATTGGGAAGCGGTTCGAGGAACCTTTGAAAGAGCGGCCTCGGCAGAGCCGTTTGCGCAAAAACCCGAACGTCCTCGTTCTTGCGTGGTCGTATTTGACTCTAGAATTGTTAAGCACGCCGTCTTTCTCTCTCCTTCGTTCCTATCTTGTACATCCTCAAGGCCTCAAGTCGAGCTTCGAGGCCCGAATGTGGGCATCTGAACCCAATACCCTGTTGACCGACCCTTGCACAGTATATCTCGATTTTATTTCCCCTTTTCTCTCGTCAATGACAGTCTGATGGTCTGCGCTGACGACGTGATGTGCGCATATATTCAGGTCAGAGGCGCCGATAGCTATTCTATATGCGTTCCGATTGGCGTCATATCGCAATCCATCGCGATTAGGACACCCAACTCTCTCACCTATCAACAATTGGCTCCCACCTCCATCGAACAGCCTACCTAGCTAAATTCTTACGTCCTCCTACAGGCCGTACTGCTGTGACTATGCTTCATTCCTTTGTCCTTTTTTGATAAAGCAGCAAGCTTCTAGATGCCTATCAGTCTGCTTCGTCTCACTGGCATGCTTCTCGCATTCCCCCATACTCCACCTACGTAAAGTGATCCTCGATAGGATGACAGGTAAGAGCCAAAGAAAGGAAATCGAAGGAATGAGCTGATTATATGCGCTTCTCGTCACAGATTTTTTTACCTTATACTTTTGCGTATGGGTCCGAGTCGGACCCATCTCCTCGCCGTTCTGGGAGCTTATCACCCTACCCCTTTTATCCTCACCTCGTCCACGTCCCTTTCTTTCCTCTTGCACTCCCCTCCTTCGTGACTTTTCCCCTTGCCACATAATTTGTTTCACTGTTAACTTTTTCTTTTTTCCTTGCAATTCTGGACTTCCTATTTCCCGAACTTTTTTCATTCTTATCAACGGACTTTCTCACTACATTAGCTCCTCGAGTCTTAACCCTTCTTTCTCTCTCGCTCTATTTTCTCGCTTTTTGACTGTACAAATGTCTGATCGAGGCGCTGATTTTGGACAGACACCACCGCCTGGTTACGCCTCACAATTTGGAGCACCTTCGCGTCCTGCATCACCCTCACCCGAAAGTGGAGGAGAGGAGGGAGGAGGTCACGATCAGGAGTATGAGGATGATTTAGAAGAAAATGACGAGGAAAGTGATGATGACATACGAAGGAGACACAGGCGAACAGCGGAGCGCATACAAAGAGAAGAACAAATCGAGGAGTCAGTAACAGGCGAAGAGTTGACCGGTCGAGTGTTTAGGAGCTTCGATACGGCCCCAAGAGGTTTACGTGCGGCATGGGACTATACGGGGGATCGAGAACAGGAAGAAGACAGGTTGGAGGATAATCGACATGCTCTAGCTCGTCACCGCGCCGTTCGCCGGTATGAGCAACAAGAACGTCGCGCTCGCAGTTTGCACCACCACCGCACGCACACCCGATCAGGATCTGTTCCCGATGCACAGGTATCAGGTTCGCAAAGCCACCATAACCATATCCGGAGAAGGAACCACTCGTATGTCGCTGGTTTGCCATCTCAAACATACACGACAATCCCGCCTGTTCCCTCATCGCTAACCAATACTACTCCTTTGAACATACGTTGTCACGACGGGACGCTTCATCGTCACTATCCCCCACCAGGACAGAGCGAATTTCCGAAGCTACCAGAACACGAGAGTCATTACTCTCATCTCTCACGTTCTCAGAACCCTTCTGCAATATCTCATGCGGGTCATTCATCGACGACACTTCCACATAATTATCTGCTTTCTCGGACGACCTTCTCCCTTAACCAACCAACCAATCATGTTTCCCTTTCAAGGAAGACTACGACGTCGAGCCCATCAAAGACGGGTTTGTCTTCTTTTCGCGTTTTTCGGGGAGGGGCCAAAGCAAGTTCAAGCACCGGAAATTGTTCTTCCTCTGCGTCTTGGATCAAAGGAAAGTTCACGATCAATCCGTATTTGCATATCCCTGCGGCACTTTTAGCCCCGATTAGTGAGGATGTAGAAGGTTGTGGGTTGAGGAGTAGACCGAGAGATCAAGGGGTCGATAACAGGAGGAAGAATTTGTCCCTCGAAGTCGAGAATGGAGGTATCGATGTGGATGTTTTACTTGTGGCCGATCCGGGAGCTGATGAGGGACTTTCCCCCATGGGTTTGGGGAGGGATGATAAGACCGTCCAAACTTCTTTGGAGTTAACGGTGACAGGTGGTGAGAGGAGTTGGAGTCGAATGTTCCCGTTGATCGCGAGAATTGTGCGTGGTTTTTTCTCCTAGCTCTTCATCTGGTTTTATCTTGAAATGGATCGATGTGATAACATGCTAACATCCTACTATTTATTCGCGTAGCACACACTCGATATCCTCAGGCCGCCATTCCGGTTAATTCTGAACGCAACGGATGGATACGTGTCCGCACATCTACCTAGATCGTTTCAAGGTCTTGTCGCCATTCAAGTTTCACAAGGAAACTTGAACTCCCATATTTCATTATCCAAGGCGTTTGAAGAGCGAAGTTTGATTCTCAACGAAACTGGAACAAGTAGAAGTTTCTTTCTTGGAGAAGTTCCGGTTGGTGGCTGGGATCGGGGGGAGGAGGATTGGAATGGAGATCGAATGGATGTTAGAGTGGAGGCGGGGAAGGTTAGGATCCAACTTTTGGGAGAAAAAGATTTGGATGGGTGGAGGAATTTGGGTTGGCGGTGGGGGCTTTAGGGACTCAGGAAGAGTTGGTATCGTGGTCGGACAGTAGTTTTTGCACGTTTCAGGTATCGTTTTTGTGTTGGTGGGTGATGTACGATGGTTCGGACAGCATGACATTCCCTTGCTTCCTCGAGCCGTACATACTTAGGTATGTACGCAAACGATCGATTTGGACGAGGATGAGCTAACAATGCCAACGTGTTGATGGTCGTATAGTGTGTTTGGAGAACGAAGCTTGATTTTGCACAAGAGCCGGAGAAGGAACCACTCAGAGAAGGAACTATTGCCTCGGCCAGGGTTCGGTTGGTGATTAATAGTGATTGGAGAAAAGGAAGTCGGAGCTGAGTGTATACTTGAAGCAGGTAAAGCTCAGATTCAACTTGCAGATAGTGTGGGCCAAGCGCAATTGCGTGGCAACGCCAGAAATGATTTAACTTTTCAACTCAAATGGCGAAGTGCAAGACAGAGATGGAAGATACTGATAACAATTCAAGTTCATAGTGAGGAGAAAAGCGAGATATGTGCATTGTATAGGTAGCAATGGATAATAAACAACAATTCACAAGATAATAAAAAAAGAAGAGAAGAAATCGAGGCTGCACAAAGATGGGAGTTTCCGGTTCATCATCCACTTGAGAGTGTGTCAGAACGAAGGATCCCTATTCAATGGGAGTTTCCGGTTCATCATCCACTTGAGTGTCAGAACGAAGGATCCCTATTGAGTGCCGGTGGTCCCATAATACACCCTGACCACTCAGGGTCAATTGACCTGGGAGCGACTATTCCGTTGTGCACCTCCCACTCTACAGCCAGAGTTCGGCGATGAGAACCTCGTCCAATGTGCGAATTTGAATGGACTTCAATATCCTCCTAGTGGTGATGATGGCGGAGGCGGTGGTGATGAAACGATCATGTCGATAATGTTTACCGCGACGGCGAGTTTTGAGCTTATGATTCGGGTGCTGGCACTGGCGGGGTAGATATAAGTTAGTCCATTGTGAAAATCATTAACATACCGTGTAATTCAGCGTGCGCGTTCGCGTCATTTATTGTGACGGTGGTTGACGTTGAGGAGAAAGGTTACGATTACGATGGGGTGCTGGCACTGGCGGGGTAGATATGAGTTAGTCACTGACCACCATTGTAAGACCATCAACATACCGTGTAATTCAGCGTGCGCGTTGGTGTCATTTATTGTGGGTGATTGATGTTGAGGAGAAGGGTTACTGGCACTGGCGGGGTGGATCTAAGTAAGTGGCTGCCCGCCATTCGTGGAAATCGTAGACATACCGTGTGTTCAGCGTGCGCATTGGCGTCGTTCATTGTGACGAGGATTGGCGTTTAGGCGTTTTAAGACGAAGATTTGGATTTGGATTGTTTGAGGTGCTGGCGGGGGGAAGTGATGATTATGAGCATTGATCCGCAAAGAGCGTCAAGAGGGGTGTCGAGCACGCTCACCGTATGATGACTCGCACGTCGTTGCCAAAAGGCAGAGAATGTTTAAGAGATGGAAGAAAGGAAGAAAGAAGCTTGTTGGGGATATCGGTGGAAGGGCGAGGCTTAAATACGCCGGAGGAGGGGTTTGGTCGTATTTTGGCGCTCGACGGCAAACCATGATCAACGCGCAACGACGTCATCCACCTCTCTTATTCTCGTCATAGGGTACCCCGACCTCTTTTATTCGTGTCATCGAGATAAAATGGCGTCACTCACCTCTTTTAAAATCATCATCACACAAGGGACCGGTCCATGGCCTCGACTGGCAGGTATCGGTGAATGGCTGGCCAGAGCGAGTTCTACTGGCGGTTGGGTTATCAGCCAGCCTACAAAACACGGGTCGCCGCATTTCCTCTCCAAGTCAGCATGCGCATCGCACTGCAAGGCGAGGCTGACAATTTACCATTTGGTGGCGAGTATACTTGAAACAGGTAAAGATCAGATTCGACTGTTTGCGCGAAAACGAGTGGGAGATGGGAGAGGCTGGAACTTGGAAATTAGGCAACTGCCACCGAGGCCGAGCCGGCTCCGTTCATTTTGGCTCCGTTCAGGCTCCGTTCGGCTGATGTCCTACCACGAGGCGCACGCGTCGTTCGCGGCCCTGAAAAACGCGAGGAAAGTTGAACCAAAAGTCACGCGTCTCGCACAATCAACTTCACCCCTTCTCTTCCTCCTCTCATCTCCTCCGCCCTCCTTTCCTCCACGTAAATAACACTTCACGACTCACGAACATCAATGGGACGCGCTAATAAGCAAGCAACCCGAGATCAGACCGTACCAGGAGGCTTGAGTGCAGAAGCACTCGAGGAAAACAGCCCGTCTACGCTTGCGGTCAATATCACTGAATCTGAACCAGTGGAACTAGTGACGAAGCCAGAGGAATCACCAGTCTCTGCAGCACCTACACCACCTCGCTCTCCCTCTCCAGTAGTCTCCAGCATCCCACCTGCATCGCAGAGTAACCTCCACGTTTACGGCCACTGGCCACCTGGTTCGACATCTGTCCTGGGTCATGGTGGGTTCGCCGCCCACCCTCGCCATCCTCATGGACACGTTCGTGCCGAAAGCGCCGCACTCACATATCGGAACTCCTTCGAAGCCAACATGCTCGCTCCAGGACGTATCTCCATCGCAAACGGAGCCATCTCAAATACAGTGGCGCATAACATTCGCGTTCGTCCCCAGCGGTCATATTCGACCATGAGGTTGAACCCAACCAACTTCGTCTCAATGTCAAGAAAAAGCATCCCACAAAAGAAGTTTTTCTTATACCGTGCGAGCAAATCAATATCTGGTTCGTTCGCGGTAAACCCGTTTTTACATATCCCAGACGAGTTATTGCCCCCGGTGAAGGGATCGGGACCGAGTAGTCCGGTTACGAGCACCAATGGGGCAATTCCAGCCGCAGCAGGTAGTCCGACTTCACCGACTTCAGGGTCTAATAGCCCAACGCCGACGATTAAAGAGGAGCCTAGGAAGAATTTGAGGTTGGATGTGGAGAATGGTGGTATTGATGTGGATATCTTTTTGGTTGGCGATTATATGCCTATGGACGATTCAACCATTGTTCATACGACTTTGGACTTGAAGTTGTCTGGCCGGTATATTAACCGGTTCCCTCTCATCGCCCGCATAGTAAGTCGTTGTTTTCTTTTCCTTCACGGCGCGTCAACTGACGCGTTTTTCTCTCTCCGCTAGCATACGCCCAACCTAGTTCGACCGCCGTTCCACCTGGTCGCCACTTCTATTGATGGATACGTCTCCATTCATCTACCTGCCTCTTTCCATGGACCCGTCACTGTCTCCGTAAACACGACTGGAGATCTTGCCTCGCACATCTCCTTATCCAACGCACTCAAAGAAAACTCTTTCATCCTCAACGAGACAAGTTCTTCAAGAACTTACTTTGTTGGTGAAGTCGGTGGTTGGTCAAAATCCGAACTTTCTTGGAAGGGGGATAAAGTTGACGTTATCCTTAATTCGGGCAAGGCTAGGTTCCAGATGTTTGGTGAGAAGGATTGGGATTCGTTAAGGAAGATTACTTGGAAGTTTTCTTAAATGCCTCTCGAACTTTGGGGTTTTATTCTGGTTGCTGTTTTATCATCGTATCCGATTCATTATGCACTCTTCACCTCACCATCCATCATGCCTGCCCTCATCTTTTCTTTGATACTGGCATCTTTACTTCATCTCTGCGATATACACCCCCATCATCTCCCTATATATAATCCCCGATGTGTCATATCTCCACCCACATCTCGCACCCCATGCATATCTCTTATAGCACGGACCACTACATCCTCAGCATTTGTTCTTTACTCTCAACTTTTCCTTTTTCTTTCTCCTCACACGATTTTTTACGCCTCATTTCTTCTCATATCTCACCCTTACGAATTTTAATGCTGATGAATGACGTACCCGGGCTTTTCCCAATTTTCCATTTCTGCATCCTCTGCATCTTCAGCTAGCTTTAACTAGCCAACCTCTATTCCACTCGCCTCGTATTTCCGTGAACTACGCACACCTAGTATTCAGAGGCCTATTCACACACGCACGCGCGTTACCCGATTTCCCAAAACCCACTTCTGCCATGAACCTGGTATCTTAAAATCTGAGTATTATTGACGCGGCTTAATATGGTCGATTCTTAGAGCTCCATCCTTGTAGTATGTTCCCCCCTTTTTTATTTGGATAATAATTAGACGTTTTAAAATGGCCTGCCGCTGCCAGTGGGCCGAGATCACCGAGCTGACATCCAAACGCTCGACACTACCACGATTGGACTTTGCCCGCGTTGTGCGCCGCGACCGTCACGTCTCTGCTGTGACGTTTGCTCACCAAAATTGTTCCCACTTGCAACATCGATTAGAGCGCCCAAACCACGAAAAGAAACGCAAGATTAAACCTCATACATATGCAATGAACGAGGTTGACATCGGTCTACTACGAACTCGCCTTCAGAACTGGAGGAAGGAACAGATGATCAAGGAGGGCCTGGGTGACGACCAATTTTTTGGAGTACAACTCATCCTGTCCGACGAAATTCTTGACCACATTGTCGACCTCGCTCACCAATCAAAACTATTGGACGTTAAGACCTTAGCCGAACAAACCGACTGGCGGTATGCCAATATCTACGGTCCCAAGATTCTCGAACTTTGCGCCCTTTCCTCTCGTGCTCCACTGCTACGCCGAGTTCTCCCTGCATCAGGTGGCCTTCAACCAATATCACCCAACGTGCCCGATGCGTCTTTTGCATCCGGTCAAGTCTTAATACAGGACGTTACCAATGTGGAAGTCACAGCGTCGTTGTTCGAGCTGTTGGCCATCGGCTGAAACCACGGCTCTGATGCGCAATTTGGTGGCTGTTGTGTCCTGCGATCCACATACCGATTCATATCACTGTAAACGGTATCAGGTAAGCAAGCCTAGGCTGGTATCATCGATCTGACATTGATAAGGCACAGGAATATTTCGTACTCTCAAGCACTTGTCGCGCTACACACTTTCTACAAAGTCCTCGTTGTGGCTGGCGCGGTTTTCGCGGTTGATAATTCATTGTTGCAACTTTGGTGTTGATACAGGTGAGACGGTAAGGGAATAAGAACGCATATAGCTGTGGCATAGGCTAAAGCACAACAAAGGGACCATATCTACAAAATTCTGTGGTTTAAATGGTATGCTGGAACAAACCCTTTAGATCACAAATGAGCGAAAGGAAGGGTCTTGTCTTACCTTTACAGAAGCCCATCTTGCGACAATCTCTCGTAACATGGTCTCCAGGGATTCTTTGCAGAGCTGGCAAGCGAGTTGCTTGATCAAGGGACCAAATACCAACTTAATACCGTGAGTCGATAAATCTTATGTTGTCACGTAATCGTCAGCGAACTCGGAAAATCGTAGAATGAAGGACCCCAAACGAACCTGCACGAGCCTCCCAAGCGAGGTAGGCTGAAGCAAGAGCCCAGGCCCTCCTCAAAGCCCCCTGATCCGCAAGTGAGCACTCTTTTGTTGGTAGGTGAGGATGAGGGGGACGAAGTAACATCTCTCTCAACGCATTGAAGCGATTTAGGTGAAGATCAAAGAGCCGCTTCAGATAGAGCGACCCCATCCTCTGTGCGGTTTCTTCGCTCATTGAAGGAATCTGATATGAGAGAAGATGCGACGATGTGGCAACAGCTAACTCATAGAGGTGGTGGTGTCCAGCCAGAGCGTAAAGCTCTAGAGGGTAGACGGGCGCGTAAGCGACGAGGGTGGAATAGATGTGGGAGGAAGGCGTGATATGGGTGGTTGGAGAGATTTTGTACAAGGGCATATGGTTAACCGCATCGGCCAGAACTTCGAAAGTTGGTGAGTGTCGTGCACACGACGTGCCGTATAAAACGTGTAACATAACGTTTAGCACGGGGGATGCCTCCTGGATGAGGACAATCCTCATGGAGCCCGGTGGCGTCTCGTGCAGAGGTGGCGCAGATATCAAGGACTGGAAGGCCTGGGGGGAAGCCTTGGCCAGCACCTTAGTATCAACGTAAAACAAGACGTTGTCAGAGGAGGAAAACGCGAGATCTGGTTCCGTCGAGTGCGTTTCTGGGTTAAAAGCAGTCGAAATGGAGATGATTTGTGGTCCGTGCTCTCCGCCACTTTGTGCCTGCGGGGACGAAGGTCAAGAACGAGTTGGAGAACGAATAGTAAGCACTCATTACCGTCTTTTCGCCAGCAATAACCTGCGCCTCTCCGAATGCAGATAAGGCTGGGGATGAATAGCCTAAGTCCATGGAGTCGTCCCATTCGCCTCCACTGGGACGATAGGAATCGAGTCCGACAGGACTGTAGCCAGAGTGCAGGTCTCTCATTACTTCGGAGGTTGGACAGTGTGATGACGCCGAGCGAGTTCACTGTGGAGACTGACAGGCAGTACAAGGGAAGATGTGATTGATTTGTGGCAGCCTTCTTGGTATTTATCCATCATTCTCGAAAACTCACAACCACTCGATGTTTGCAGATTACGTCTCTCTACTGAATGTCTTGGATAGTACCTTGCTTTCAAACAAACAACTTGCACCAGGGCCGAATGCCGCGGACTTAGCATTCATGAAGTGGTCCAGGAACAACTTGACCTACAAGTGGGTCTTGACGTTATATCAATTAAGCGGGAAATAAACTGGCTTACGGATCTGGGTCGCATGCACAGTAAGTGGTATCGTCGCATTTGTTAAGAGTTTCGCGGTAGTCAAATGCCTCCATAGATTGGTCTTGAAATCATTATCAACCGTGAAGATGTTGTTTCGTGGCCTAAATACCAAGCGATAATGTGCACCTCTGTGGAATACCAGCGGCTAGAGTTACCCATAAAGGCCAGTATGGACTTTTAATCTAATCTCCGCCAGGTTGCTAACGGCCACATACCGAATAGTCCATCCAACCTACAGTATTGGCGAAAGGTGCTATTGTGGCTCTTTGCTCCTCCGCCACCCCTTGCAAGTCAGGCACCACTTGAAATTCCAGAAGTGCTATCCAATAGTATGACCAGGACCCGGTCACACGCATGTTGTGTCGACGTGGTTGATTTTGGGGTCAGAACGCCTTTGGACCTCTTCCGCAGGCTTCATGAACATATCAAGTCAATTGCGCATGCAGCCTCTAATCGTCTCGTCTCGCGCTGATACAAACGGAGTAAACTGGGGCGGAAGCGAGTAATTTGGCCTGTTTTCTCTCGATGTCACGGCTTTCCGTCTGATCAGTGATCAATACAAACGACTGGGTTCCCTCGTGCTTATCTTCGCGGGAAGGCTCTAACGTAAACTCCGTTTTTAGGTGAGACTGGAGTCTACTGTAGAAGTTTCTCAAACCCTCTCGTACATGCGACATAACCCAGGGACGAGACATTGCAAATACCTTGGCTCAACTTCATAATTTGTAGGTTGACACCTCCAGGCCTCATTTCGATCTGTTCTCAACAGTGATACACGAGGATAGATAATCACTAGATCTTCCGTCCCTGTGGCCTCATACAGGTATCCGCACGCTCACATGCGTATGATGTCTGTGGCTCGTACAGTTCGTACCTCGCCTTCCCCACAAGCGCCTACACTGGCAAACCTTCTCCTACTTTCTTGATCTTGCTATGTGAGGAATGGCAGTGCGTTTTATCCCGTTCCAACTTTGATAAGTTATCTAGCAAAATGATAATCTATGGAACAGACCTGAAAGTAGACGATCGGAGGCGATCAGGTGGGTGTGAGTTGTCCTTGCTTCAGAGTCTTCGCCCGTTTGGGCCACATTCACCACGTCAGTCCCTGCAAAATCCTTGCCGAAGTGTCACGCCGAACCTCATGCCCGTCCTTGATCTTTGTGATGCATAATACCTCACCCAGTAAGCTCTCGATTGGTCTATCGCCAAAGCTAAAAATAGTGTTAAAACGTTAATACCGCGCACACCACACATGGGAGGTGTCCTGCTTACTCGATGGTATTCACCAGGTAGTATATCCACCTCGTTCGAGGGGTCACGAAATGACACTAACGATACAGTGACTAGCAGTGATCTTGGAGTACGGCCGCCGCTCACTCGAGTATGTATAGCCAATCAAGAAGTAACCGGATTTGAAAAATTAAATAACCTTCCCTTCTTGATCCCTTCGGGTTCAAACTCACTACGTATCCACACACCGTTGTCTTTAGGATATTCGAGAAAGCCCCTGGGAAATGCTGGCAGAGGTCGAATGGTGGGTGACTAACTCTATTGGGGTGATTCGTGTCCTTACTCCCTAGTTTAGTAACTCTCCTTGTCCGTTTGACATCGGACCTCTGGGGGCGTTTACCAGGGGCATATTCAAGAGTACTTCCAACGGAATTTCTATTGTCTGAAATCCAGACTGTTCTCTGACGTGGAGTTATACTGCGGTGCAAGGTTTCTTACCCCTCAAGAAACCAGGCCTGCAAATTCTAGACCCAACTGCGCTGGCCATGAGAGATATGAATCGACCGTAATTAGGCGCAAAGTCTGATGGAAACACCAGAAACAAAGTGTGCAACTTAACTGAAACGAGATCGGGGTTCGTCGAGAGATCTGGTCTGGTCACCAAAGCTCTCCCAGCTTGGTCAAAGTAGACCTCGGGTTGAAGGAACGCATACATAACCTATATCCAAGGCATTCAGTATTTGGGGCCGTCTTCGAGCGAAGCATCTGGCCGTATTGCTGGCTGGACGTAACTGGTGGCAACGACAATTTTCGAACTGTTCAGATTGTCCGCCTCTCCGGCTGGACGATCTGCCCTCGTCCCCAAACGCCCAAAGGCTAGGCAAACGGCGGGTAATGCAGAAAATGCGGTATCGGTAGTGTACTGATATTTTCCTGCAAATGCACTTCCAGGCTAAACGTTAACGGGCGCTCGTGTGACGCCGACAATCGTAAACTCTCTATTACTTAGCAAGCTACGGCAGGCGCCTGGCAGACCGAATCCTTGCAGCCAAAGGGACTTGCTTGTGGATGACAGAAGAGAAATGACGAAAGAACGATGGTTCCTGCGCCTTTTCGGCTAATTCCGAGCGAGCGGTCGCCCGACCGTGCCACTTGACGTGTTGTATCAACTCCGTCACCACTTGTCCTGACACGGTCCAAGCACGCTGCACGATATGTCGCGTCGCACTCGCCGAATGTGGGCAGCTGAAGCTAACGCACAGTCGTCTAACGACTGTTTCCCCGCCGAAATCCTGACGGAGATCTTTGCATCGCTTCAAGACCAACTCTTCGAAGAGTTCAGCGGGCGTGAAAGGTTGCAATGGGTTCGAGTCACTCATGTCTCCCAACGCTGGAGGAGCATTGCAATTGGCTGCGCTCGACTTTGGGCAAACATTCAGAGCGGTGACCCAGCTATCAGGGAGTGGCTGAAGAGAGCTCAGGGAACAGCACTTTTCGTGGACTTGAAGATTGGGACGACACGCGACGAAGCTGCTTTCAATATGGCTCTTCGGAAACTCTCACAAATCCGTACTCTGGCTATCGAAATATTGCCGACTACGAGGGACCAGACATATGTGTCTCTGTGGCCCAAAGTTCTTTCCCTGCTTGCAAATCCGGCTCCAATGCTCAAATCATTCCACTTAGAAGACCGCACAGCGAGGCCGCGGTCACCAGTAGATCTTTTCGCGAGCACCACACCGCGTCTTTGTCTGTTGGAATTCCACGGATTTAACCCCAGTCTTGCCTCCCTGTTTCTCGAAAGAACTACGACTCTTTCAATCTGCAATCCATCCCCGCAGCTCGATCCACGGTTGACTCTTACTGCTTTGGCCAGGATGCCATTTCTCGAGACCTTGCATCTAGAGTGCGGCTTCCTTAGAACGTGGGTAACTGGGGTATCCCTTGTCCCAGTCAACACCCCAACTGCTTGTCTAATCAACCTAAAAAGTTTCATTTTTACCGGCGTCAATTTTGACTTTGATATCGATTTTCTGGCACATCTATCCCTCAACGTTGATACCCTAATCACGTTTGTTTCGCGTATTCATCACCCGGACCTTTCGGCTTTATCTAGGCTCATTCAAGTCCACAATTGCGCCCGAGGTGGACCGGCGCCTATTCAACTTCTGCGGGTGTGCTGGAATGATAAAGCGCTTGAACTTGTCACGTTAAATCGGGTTCGACTGTCGGAGGAGTTGACCAGGTTCAGAGTCGAGGGTGCTTGGGTAGAAGACGAATTTCCTACTCCATGGGGAGAGCAGCTTCTGCAGTTGCCGCTCACAAATCTAAGGTATTTTGGCACGAACTGCGCGCTGGGGGCAAAGGCATGGGAGGCACTGTCCAAGAAATGCCCGCATATTTCTTTGTTGTCCCTCAGCGGCATTGTTGCATTCGAACTTTTTAGCTGTCTTTTTGACGATATCGTCCGACAGCACCCACTCTTGAGGGAGAAATATGCCAAAGAATCTTCGCGGAGGAACAAGATATCTATGGACGATGAATCTGCCGTAGGGCTAACGCGGCGTTCCCAAATCTTCAAACTATCAGGATTTCTCAGGTAGACTTCAACCAGGGTGGCGAGGTCTCTGGGGAGTGGTGGGTTAGATCTTTGGCCACAACATTCCGATTACGAGCATATTGGAACAAAGTGTTTGTTAGGGAGGTTTTGATTCGGGAATGCCTCAATCTTGAACCAGCTACGGTCGATCTTTTGAGGAAATCGGTTGCGGTGGATTGGGACGGTGTGAAGGTTCCAGTGCGATGACGAGGCAAGGGTATTGGGGTTCAAGTCAGCCACAGAACGAGGCGGTTCGAGTATTGCAGCCCTCGATTATCTTAGCATACAGTGCTGTACGTTGTCGAATTGAATTATCACCTTACTAATTCAGTTCCCTTGATATATCAGTTACGCCTGCGGAAGAATCCATTCAAGATGGGGAACTTGAAGGTGAGGCATGAATGGTTTGATGATCAGCTTGGATGACCAAGTTTCTGAGAGCAGGTAAGTTTAGCAGAAGTTCGTCAAAGACACCGTTCGCGACGTGCATGAAGGAAGATGACGTTCCCCGTATGGTTGAAACTCGTCAGCGCATCAGCCTCAACTCGCCTTCTTAACTTGCTACGGTATTTGGAGACACCCACGTTTTTCTGTGGTTAAACATATCTCCAACGCACCCATAGTTGCGGATACTATCATGCGTGCTGCATCGCCCCGTTGAGGTGAAGGAAGCAAAGACACATGATGGGTCTTCCTTCAGCTTGAGATGAACCGGTATACAACGGAGGTGTACGCACACCAGTCCCCTTAACGCGCTCCTGGTTTGTTCTGGACGAAGAAGGCCTTCGGAATGCACGATTGAGAGCTTGAGATCGAGGAAGAGGTGCCTGAGAGTTGATGGTCACGGTTTTGGTTATTCGGTGAAGTAATACGGCAATTTCTCGACAATTTCCTTCAGCGACTACAGGTAGGAGCATAAGTAAGCTATTTATCTTGCATTCTCCTGAGACGTGGTCCGGAGTTTACCGGTCTCTGTGGACCAGTCCGTGGACAATGGCAATCGTCTTCCCGAAAACTATTATGTAAGAAAATTTTAGCTTTCTCCCCTCCTCCACCGCAACGCGACAGCGTCCTCCCTCCATGACCGCAGTCATCCAGCGCCCGCTTAGGGGGTCCAGAATATCGACATTCTACCCCATCAAGAGCCTCCCATCCTTATCATCTCTGGACAGCGCGTTCCAACTTCAGGAATACATCTCTCTTCTCATACGACTGGACGTTCATGACGTTGAAGCAATTGTGTCTCTCCCAGGAAAGCCCAAGGAAAGAGATAGCGAGGGTGCTGATACTGAAGTCAAGACTGAAGACAAGGACGGCGAAAAGACAGGAAAGAGTACAGACGTAGCTGTGGACGAGGCTTGCTGGATTTATGAGCATCTAAGGTGCGTCTTTGGCTTCTTATTCACACTAAGTTAGCTCTAACGAACCTCAGGCGCTTGGCACAGGACCTCTCGCATCCTTTGATAACGATGCTGCAGCAGGAGTGCACGAGAGTGACATGCCCTGAAATGAAGGCCGGCGAATGGCTCTACCTCTGCGTCGCCCATGGAGATGGTGGTGCTACCGAAGTACGTTTTTTCTTATCTCCAAATGCTACGTCACAGGTAAACACCGCCCTCAGCAATGTTGTGCCATCGACTACATCCTACACACGCTGGACAGTGCGACAGCCTTGCTCAACTCTCCTCGTGCATTCCCTTCCCGGTGGGTCATCTTTTCTTACTGTTTTTTGGCGTCGTAAACTCATCTTCATTTAGGCTTCGTATACCCGAAGCATCTCGCCGACATTTCTCCTCTCTTGCTCGTCGTTTAGGGCGCATCTTTGCACACGCCTACTTCCATCACCGCGAAGCCTTCGAACAAGCGGAAGTAGAGTCGTCCTTATATGCGCGCTTCCTTGCACTCGCCTCGAAATTCGACCTAGTTCCCGCTGAATTCCTTGCAATACCACCTCGCGTCCCTTCGAATGGAGCTGACGTTCAACCTCCCCGCCTTCTCGGCGCTGCACTTGACCCTCAAGGCGAACGCTCTAGAACAATACAGCTTGCTACAAAACCGTTCGGGGATCAGGATTCGTCTAGTGGTGCGACTATTGAGCGGCCAAAGGGTACGAGTCCCCCAGGACTCGGGTCCGATAGTCCCAGAAAGTACGGTCGACATCGGACGGACACAATGGTGTTTAGCGAAGCCGCCAATGTCGCAGGGGAGTTGGCGAAATACGAACAAGAAGGCATTGGTGCTTTCCCTGAACCAAGTACCAGTCATGGTAGGGGAGGCTCTAGGGATGTCGAGGATTATCGAACCGTGTTTTCGGCAATTATGACCGCGGAAGATGATCTTCCTGGGGAGACGGAGACTTCCACAAAGTATACGCAGGAGCTACCTGCGTTATATCAAGATGAGGCCACACCAGGTCCTTCTGCGCCCAGTGAGCTGCCAGATGCGGACGATGAACCATCAGTTCCAGCTGCTGAATCTACGACCACGGATGACGCAGAGACTGCCAGTCATATACCCGAGGTAGTAGACGAGCCAGAGGTTGTCGCAGCTGCCGAAATTGCTGAAGAAGAGGAAGTCGCCAGTCTTGTTGAAGAATCAGCGCCAACAGGGGACGAACTTGAGGATCGCAGCAACGCCGTCGATTCAAGCGCCCCTGCCCCTGGTACTGCACCACCAGATGTTGCAGATGAACCGGAGGTTTCCACTGACGCCGAGCCCGTGGGGGACGAGGCTCCAAAACCAAGTAACGCGCAGGAGGACGCCAAGGACGAGGAGGATGACGATGAGGAGGAAGACGATGGGGAAGAGGAAGAGGACGGAGAGGAGAGTGACGACTCTGCCCCGGCCCCGGCCCCTGCAGAAGCCCAGACGCCTGCTGAACCTGAAGAAGATGAAGAAGAGAAGGAGGGGGCGAAGGATGACGCGGAGGTTGGTGAAGCGGAGGCTGCGACTACGAGCGCACCTGCTAGTGGTACTGCCAGCGAAGGGACGGACGAGGAAGTTTTATCCACAGATAGTGATGAACCACCCTCGACGGCTTAGCATGTATGCGATATAGGTGATTATTTTCCTTTGTTTTTTTGGATAAAAATTCAGGTGTTGACGCTATTACTCAGGACATTTGTTTTAGTGTATCCGATCCACACATTGTGATGTCGTCTTTTAACGTTTGTCACGATTTCATGCTCTTCATCGTCTTGGACAAGTCCAGAGGTTGGCTCCCGACTGCGTCGGAATGAACACTTGGCGCCCATTTCCATTCGTCGGATGAGATGTGGATTACTTATCCCCTGGATCAATGTTCATTTTTTGCGCAGGTTATAGGAGATTCCCGACGCGTTTACAGCTGGTGTGCATCTTGCTTCGTTTCGGCTACGTTATCGTCTCCTCTCCCAACAGGATTTCATTTTCCAGCACCAGTATCATCAGTATTCACTGAGATGTCTGGTCCGTTGAGGATTGCATTGCGGTTATGGGTGCTTAAAGCTGGTTTGGCACTTTGATTGTCTCTGCACTGGCATGGGTTACAGGTTCCAGCACCACAGTGTCGCCGCTGGGAACGCATTGCGTTTCGTAGGCTTCTACGGCCAGCATCGGGTATTCGCAGTGTTTATCATTTGGTTTATTGTTTGACTTTTCATGAAACTTTCCCACTGCTTTCCTAACATGTTTTGCGCCCATGATGACTTAAACAGGACGTGGAAGTCAAGCTTCAACCAATTGAGAAGACGCTTGGATAGAAGAAAACACTGAGGGTAAGTCTAACAGCTAACTCGCCGTACTTTTATACGTACTAATTAAAGATTAGACTCCTCAGGTGCTATCGTAATCGGATGGTCCCAAGGGGCGACGTTACTGTAGCGATTGTGAGCGGTCATTATTCTCGACTTTTTCTTTTACCTGTCACCAGCTGACACTTGATCCTTTTAGTTGGTCATCACTCTCGTCCTCAACGCCTCTTTGGTCGTTCTCGTGAATTCCATATTGCCTGACCGAGGCCACAGACTTCTCCAAGCGTCAAGCTTACTCCGTTGTTCTCCATGACATTTCATTTCGGCAATATTTACTACCAACAATTTTTGATCAGTTCGGAACGACTCCAAGTTATCGGCACCTTGGCTTTTCTCTTCGTGCTCGTCATTGACAGTTTTTCTTTCTGTTCAATGACCTCACATACCCGTTACTGCTGATAATGGGGTGTTCTACGGCAGCAGGAATTGTGCCCTGCCAGTGGAGCGTATATCGGAGGGTAGCAAACATGCGGTGCAATAGCGTCTATCCAACTCACACCGTTGACCAGACCGGTCACAAAGGATAATGTAATTTCGGTATAGAAGATCGGGAACATGTCCCATAGAGTCCACGCCTCCATTATTAGACCGACACTCCTGTCGTACATGCGTTATGTTATTTAGCATTCCGTAAGCGCTCGCGTCGTTCCACTGAAGATATCGAACGAGGTTGTCAGTCCTAGCACATTGAGCACCTCAGGCTTTAGGGTTGTTACAGGTGGGCAAAGGAGCCGATTACAGTAAGTGGTCAGAAATCGAGAACTGCCCGATTGCGATGACCTTTTCGTGGCAGTGATGAGGCGGGGATTGTGGGATCATATAAACCCTGTCGCTGCTTGACCTCGGTGCTCCCGGCAATCATGCCTTTGTGCCCCTGAAGTTTATGACAGCAAATTTATTGGTTGTCGAGCAGACTGGTTGCTCCCGTCTTCAGGGCACACTGCTCTTCGAGCTGTCTTCTCTCTTATACCACATCAAAACAAGAAGACCAGCAGAAGGCTGCCCGGATATTCTTGTCTTCTCAAGGCCATTGATTGCGCCCACGTTCCTTTATAATTAACCTACCGACTTTCCTTGACAGTTTGACCTCCGGCTCAGGTGAGTTGCCCCCTTCTGATCGGGTTTCATGACGAATGAGTATTTGATTCGTTCTTTGGGTTATTTAGGGAGCCATTTGCTTTATCGATCTTGCCTGGTGCACAATGTCCATGTCAACACCGACTAGTACGTCCCAACTGGGTCTTCCTACGAGCCAAGGCCGCTCATCTTCAAACCCACAGGTTACGCTCTCCTTCCAGCTATCCGGGCTTTCTTTGTTCTCCAAATCCTAAGCGCTTCGCTTTTCATGTTGATCGTTATCGCGGCAGTGGTATCTCACATTCGGGGACTGGAACGACGGAACGCGACGTTTTATAGCTTTTGTGCAGCTTGGATTATCTATGGCTTTTCCTTCTCATTACTCGTGTTGGCCGGGCAACCACCATGGAAAGGAGACCCTGAGTTCAAGTTGTGTTTTGCGCAGGTCACATTGATTTATATGGCCCCTCTTGTGTACGTATGCACTTCTTGTCTACCTCTATCTCTTGTTGATTTTAGGCATCCAGTACGATATCTACGACGTTGGCGTTGTTGCTTCATGTACGTGTATATGCAATTCCATGGGATAGTTTGCATATGAACTGACCTAACCGCCGTAGCTGCTTTTCGAGATTCTGTGTGCGGTAGTGGAAATCAAGTTGGCACAAAAATGGCGGAGGTGGAGGTCCTTTGCTCCGTTGGTGCGTCGTCACAGGCCCTTCAGTGAACACCAGCTAACTTCATGCACAGCTGGTCCTTATTCCCTGGACAATTGCGGTCATAGCCTCGATTGCGTTTGCTGTTGTCAGTCTTCATTGCTGATGAAGAAAGTCCGATCTGATTCGATTCTTGACAGTATTCCTCCCAACACCGCGACTTAGTAGCCCTCTCTAATCGCCGAACCTTCTGCAAACTCCACGGATCGACTATGTTCGTGTCCGGCTTCATTTTCCCAATAACTTTACTCATTTATCGGAAAACAGACAGCTCGTTTCTCCCATCTATTCGACCATTGGATCCGCAATAATCATTCTCGTAGAAGGTAGCCCCCTTCACCATCAAGTTCGACCTTTCTCACCAGTTTCTAAATCTAGCTCTCGTTGCGGCGCTCATGTATCGCCACTGGGACATCGTTTCGCGGAACGGGTCGAGCATGTTCATTCGGGCGGTGATCTTCACAGTTACAATCGCCGTGTCCACTGGGTGCGCAATTTGCTTCGATGTCATTATGCCTTGTTCTAACGTGTTTCATCCTCAGTATTGCAGCAAAATATAGCTCAACGGCCACACCTAGCATCGGTTTCGATATTGGCCTCGCTACACGTAAGTTCTTCCGACGTATGCCGAACTGCCAATTAAAAATACATCACTACTCCTAGTCCCTCTCATCGCCGCAATACTCTTCGGTTCTCAAAAGGTATAGCCTTTGTTCTAGCCCTTTCGTGTTTGGATAAAGACCTTGTCTTCATTCCTGTCTGCAGGACCTCTTCCTCGCCTTCGTTTTCTGGAAAGACTCTGAAAAACTGAACTCAACAAGGCGAAATTCTATCGGTAGTGTTGATGGGAACACTTGCCTCACCTCACATATGATGAACATCGATTCTGAATCGATGGCAGAGACATCAACGATAAGCAGTGTTGGTCGGTGATTTCGGTGTGTCCTAAAAACAGAACCAGGTGTTCTGGTAGTCGTGTTCGACTCATGACCGTTGTTCAGCCGATAAACTCATCTAAAGTTTCTTTAATATCTGCTTATGCAGAACCTTTTTTGGTGAACTGGCTCCCTTGACCCTATTTATTTGCTTTCGTTATTGGTGTAATTCCGAGTTGTAGACAATGGCCTTGGACTTTTTTTTTGCTCTCTGCCCCTGTTGTCGTATTGAACCTGTTTTGTTAATTATTTTGCTTTGCAGTATCAAATGTACCTGTACTTGTATAGTGCGACTAATCGAAGTTGCTCCCCCTGCTTCTCTTTTTTCATGTAAATCACTCCTTGCAGTGTGACAGTCGTGACAAACGAAGTTCCTTCTGACCACCTTCGACAACACCCCTCTATTCCAGGATGAATGCTTGACAAATGGCCAATGGCTTCGGCGCCCTTGCGAGTGTCTTCTGTTTGAAGTACATATGGATCTCCAAGTATCAACACTTCAGAGATACGAGCTGAACATTACTAAAATTCCGATGTTCCGACTCAAAATTCATAAAGCATACAGATGGACGCCTTAGGTGGCCAAACTTGGGCTTTTAGCTCACCAGGCGGGGTATCTGGCACACGGGCGCCTTGTATTGCAACCCGAGAATCACGAGCACTTGTTTCCTGTGTTCCTCTTTTATCTGGGCCTCGCTCCTTCTTTAGTACTTGCCCATAGGTCTTCAATCCGTCGAGTCCTCCCTCGTCACTTGCTTATTCCGGTGGCAACAGGAAAGATAGAAAGAAGCTAGGCCTGCTAGCCTTGGCTCGGGAAGTTTGCCATCTTTCGATTTGCTGTGGTAAACATGATTTCAACTTCCCGACATCATAACTTGATCTGATCAACTCAGCACTATCCTCAAGTGGTCTTACTCGCGAAGATTGGGACATATTGTTCGTATAGGGGCTCACAGTTGTAAGTAGTCTACTTACTACTTTTGACTTCAACGCTGGCCTGGAGAAAGCTCGGTTATTTCATCGTACATGGTCGTTGGGCTCACCATTGGGTCGCTTTCTGTCGAGGGTGCGTCCCTCTTTTCAACTTTTCTATGCTTGACTAAGGACCTGTCGGTGGACTCAGGTGTAATCGGGTTTCACCTATTCAAGCATAGGATGATTTCTGCCATTGGCCTTGCGTTGACCATGACGCTCCGTGTGATGGCATTCAGCATTTGTGGCGCCTTAGCTCTTGGGCATGCGCAGACTATCTCTCTCCATATGTGACAGGTCTTAAAGACGGCTCTCGTCATCATGTTGGCTATTACTTGGCTCGCAGCTGACGCCCACGGTCAAGCTTTCGACATAGTCTTATCGATATGCGTGTCTTCTTACAATCGAACGGTCTCGCCTCTCATCCCTCTGCAGTGCCGGTAGCAGCTGCCATGATATCTGGCTCTCAGAAGGTGACCAGCTGTGCCCTATCCAAAGTTGTTGTGTTTACTGACTACTCGCTCGTAGGATCTCCTTACTGTCTCGTCATTCGGAAGAATCGAACTTCACGAGCAACGACGCTCGACGAAATCGACTGCTGGCGCAACAATGAGCTATGTTTTGATGGACTCTGATTCACAAACTTAGCTTCCTCCTTGTGCTTAGCGTACGCTGTATGTGCTGTCTCTCTTGGGTATCAAGCTCTGTAGGGTTGACTATCTTCGCACTCCTAGATGATCTATACATGTGCTACTTGCCGTCCATCTCCATATGATGGTCAGTGGTACTTGCCGACTTTATAAAGGCGAAAACTTCGGCTCGTAACCAGCCGGTGTTTTCTAGCGTTTTCCGTTATCTCAGCCACGCAGACTTCGCTAGCAGAGAGGTACGAGTTTAGCGAAAACTGTGCTCGTGGGCTTCCACGTGCGATCAAACCAACCATCGCTGGGGGTCGATCATGATGCATGATGACAAGTACCAATGTCATTCCCGATGGCGTTGTCTCTGATACTTACACACCCGTACCCAGAGTACCCAGGAGTCGGTGTGAAGTTCAACCATAGCGCTTGGCAGGAAATGATCGCTACTTCTTACGAAGTCCTTCTCTCTCTCCCGCGTCATCTGTGTCCTCTTCATGCTCTAATACGTCGCAAGTCCTAAGGTTGTAGTCATTTTCCTCGCTTTCGTGCATCACGACAGGATGACTTCCCTTCATTGTGAGTTCTCCAACCAGTCCCTTGCAAGGAACTGAATCCCAGTGTCCGACAGCTAAACATGGCCACCGACACAGAGGAACGCCCAAATATATGTACGCTTTCCTCGCGATGCAGATGATTGGTCTTTTCGGGAACGCTATCGTGTTGTTGACCGTTATAATTTCGAAAAACCTTACGAGACAACCGACGTGGATCAACTTCTCTGTTGGTTGGATCATTTCAACGCTGTCATATTGCCTTTTATTGTTTGCTGGGATGGTTCATGACTATTCCCCACCGCATAATCTCTGTGTTGTTCAAGCTGCGCTCATCTACGCCGTCCCTCCTTTGTGGGTCAATGTTTGTTTCTCGGTGCAATTACTAAATTTTCATTCCAAATAGCACTGCAGCGATGACACTGGGTCTAGCGATTGAGGTTCGTCTATTTCCGGTGACCTTCATATCATCTTATGGTTGTTAGGTGTGGTTGAATGTACGGAAAGTTCTCAAGCTGTCAACCCCGCAGAACACATGGACGCGAGTGGTAAGTCGACCATATGGATATCAGAAGCCATCTGACCCAACTGAAACTAGTTGCTCATATTCCCGTACATTCTCCTAATCGCCTTTTTTATTGCCTGGCTGGTGGTGCGTGGGCCCGTACGGCCTCTAAATCGTGTTCGTTTCACTTTTTTTCTTTCAATTTCTCTTTAGACGGGTCTGAAGAACTCCACCATGGCCAGACGAAAACACTACAAACCGTATTGTGATTTCGCATCTCATGATCCGTAGGGACGGTTCACTTTCCTTTGACGAGGAACTCACACCCTTTGTAGAAGTACAGTGTCGGCGGGGGCAGTCTTGGTCATTATGTTACCCACTGTGGCTTTTGAATGTGAGGCCGACTCTGCCAACTTCTTTGTCTCGAACCTTACCTCCATCAAAGTTTCAGCAGTGTTCTCCCTTTTCTGTGACTGGAACAGGTTTCGGGATCGTCAGGGCTCCCTCTCCGCAGTTATACGAATAATTTCCTTTACAATCTGCGGCGTTATCGGGATGGTGTAAGCTCAGCGCGTCTAGTTGTCGATATCTAGTCCTACTGACAATTTTAACTAGGGTAGGATGGGTATTTATGATCATGAAGAACCACGGACCGGGCTTGAACATCGCTATTTCTATCCGTGAGCGCGGCATGTCTCCGCAGAGAAATGTGCATAACCTATCCACCCAGTTCCTGTGGTCGCCGCTTTGATATTTGGGTCTCAGAGCGTAAGTTGCAACAATACTCGGACATGAGCACCGCTCACTCGTTAATTATGTCACTAGGACATACTTAGAGTGTGGATGTTTTGGTCCAAACCACCAGAGGCGCCAACTTTAACTTTGGAGACTGCGGAGAGCATCGACGCATATGACCGAGGGCAGCGTCCTAGAGCACCGTCAGCTTGATCTCCCCAATACCTTCACGTCTTTCGGCCAGTTTCAGGGGACGACAAAGCTTGTTGTAATTAATGTGACAAAGGTTCAATTATTCTTGTACGACATCTGATCCGTTTGTTTATACACAGATAATCTGTTCTCCCACAACCTGTTCAATTCTCTTGCCAGACTTTCTCTGAAGAATCGCTAGAACGATGCCGCTTAGGCTGCCTGTGTAGGCGAACGTGACTATCTTCGCAACTACGCTACGGTCTGATACGGTTTGGAGACCCTCCCAAATATCACAGAATCGAGAGTGTATCCAGGCTTGTGGGTGGCGATAGGGAAAACCGCTCAATGACCCTCGGTCAGGAGGAACCTCGAAACGCTGTCAAGATAGGAATCCGCAATACCCGGTGACTGTCGAAGCTAGGTTATCCTACTAGCCCTTGAAAAGATGACCACTCCTCTCACCTTTTTCAGTGCTACGAGACTAATCTTTTGCCACTTGTGCAGCTACACCCACTGTTGTATGAGTAACGATGGCCTCGGCTACGCTTCAAATGTGTAGGGTGTCTAACGTCCGACTGCCCAGTGATCGAGATGATCGTTATCGATCCACTTGCGTGTTCGGCATTTGCTTTTCCAAATCCGAGGACTTGTGAGCATTACTTACGAGAAACTCGTGTTCATGATCAGAGGTCATGGGGCCAACGGCTTTATAGTCCCCCGAACGCAAGACCCAGTAAAGCTCCAGTTCCCTCAACCTTACCACCGAACGTATCACTGTGATATGATATGGTAGACGCGTTCGCCCTCCTCTCGCACACTAACGGGCACTTGGACTCAAACGAGGACCTCCACATGATGAAGAGCGCGCTCCGAGGAAGACTAGTTTTGCGTAACGTCCTTCAGCTACGGAGGCTTATGGGCGCCGTGAGCCGGATATCAAATTCGCTATGATGCACCAAACGACAAGTTATCGTCGTGATAGAGGTCGTGATATTATTGACGCTGGGATGGTAAAGGTCTTCCCAACCAGAATATGTGCATTCGCGAAGCCTATCTGAGTTTCTGGTAATCATAGGCTATATACACGATACGCTTGTTCTGGCAATTAATAACGTTAGGGCAGTAATTTTCATTCCGGGCGATCAGTCGCGTTGGTCCGATTTGAGTGCTACGTAGATACTGTACAATCTGCCGCTGTCGTGTAACAACATCCATGAGCATATCTATAACTGCAAGAAGGGACATAGATCTGGTTATGTGAACATAGGACCTTTCTCTGAAGTTTTCTCCACTAAGGTCGTCTCTGTCCCTTGCCGTGCGCGTGCTGGATCCCGACGAATCAATCCAAGGAGCCAGCGTAGTTTGTTGAACACATAGATGATGTTGCGAACCGTGATTGATACCCTCCAGTATACGCTCCAGAACACGATGACAGTCGCGAGGGCGCATCCTACTATGAGTAAGATTGGGTATGTCAGGCCATCGAACAGAAAAAAACTGTCGATGAAGAGCGCCACGAGAAAAACCAACGTCCCGACAACTTGGAGTTGCTCTGAAATGATAAGGAAGTGGCGGTAGTAGGTCACATCGTAACCTCCTTCGATAAGTGCACTTTGCGCGGTCAGAGCAGCGCCTCGCCCTGCTATGAGAATATTGCCGAAATGAAGTGCCATGGAGAAGAAGCAGAGAAGCATAGACGCTTGGAGGATTCGGTGGCTTTCGTCTGGCAACATAGAATCCGCGAGAGCGATAAAAGCGATGACAAGTCCAGCGGTGAAGGTTGACTAACAAGGTACAGTGAGTGCTTAGAAGAAAAAGGAGGACATCGAAGATTATCATCACTCACGATTACGACACCCATATTAAATTGCTGGCTCAATGCCTCGAACGAAGTCTTATTCTGGGGTTCGATGCCGGTAGGGCTGGCAGCCCTGGGAGACTCGCTGCGTGCCTTTCCTAAGTCCTCTCCACTTAGGAGTTCGCTCAATGTTTTTGTGTGATGGTCAAGGTACGAATGCAACTTGCGCACATGTGGTTCTTCGCTCCAACTCACTACCATTCCTGATGACCACAACGCGTAGGAAGATATGGATACCCCATACCTTGCTTATGACGTCCACCTGCCTCAAGGTCGCCAAATTTGGCCTCGTGCTTAAGTGCCTGAACCTTCCTCAAGTGGGACTGCAGAAACCTCGTGAATTGCTCTTCGAGCTCCTCAACGGTTTCCATGGGAGATCGAGTGCCTAGAATCGCAGTTTGCATAATAATATTAGCATTTGCCCGACACACAGCATGTTTTTAATATGAAACGGTCTGGCGTCTCTGAACACACCTGTATTTTGAGCATGTTGCGATGGCGCATCAGTGGCTACCCTAAGTTCCACCTGGATTGGCGCGCTGCTGGACATGTTGGATGGGGATGGGGTACAACTGAGCTGGCCAGGAGGGGTGGGTAGGCTCGAGCATTGACGCCCCGTCCTGGCCAGGTTTTATACTACACATCGCTCATGCCTGACCGTGAACACGGAAAGAGGGTAAACAGCACAATCACATTCCCAAGAATAGGTTCCACATTGACGGCGAAATGCAAGTCCGGAGTCAGCATGCTCGATTTATTACGCAACTCATACAGATACAAGTACACCCTGCAACCTGCAGCCAGTTTTAGAGATCCAATCGGGCAGAACCGAGAAAATACTCGCCTCATAATTATGAAGGCCTCCAACAATCGCCCTGCGTTGGCCTCGGATGTCCGGCTCCGTGTCACGATTGTCAGTCACTGCTCTTTAATCCTCTCCCAGCGTTACGAAGCCTTTTGGGCTCGAGCTTCAGTCGCACCTTGGTCTTCGCCTGGTGTTTCTTGAACCGAAGCACACAACGAGGACACAGTACTGTTGGCCCTTCACTAGGGACCTTTCGTTTACAAGCTCGATTGCTGCATGGCCTCTGCGGTCCAATCTGACGGGGAAAAAGTTTTAGGGCAACTTTAAAAATCGTCAGAGCAGTGCTGATAGACGTACTATAGCCTCGGATCGCTCTTCAGATGGTCGGCTCGACTCGGGTGGTTGAACTCCCTGTCTAATTTCCGCGTAGTCGGAAGTGTCTGTAGATCTTGGCAGTGAAAGTGGTGGACTATGCGTCTCGATGCCATCAGCTTGCGTCTGGTCCTACAAAAAGGTTGGTAAGCGGCTTAATGTAAGAACAAGGGTATTTAATTCTACCCGTGTCTGAGTGATGGCCGAATTCCGATTAGGTTTCCCAACTTCAGGAGGCGTCGGTGCTTGAGCCGGGATAAATGACGTGTGTTGATAAATATTCGAAGAACTTTGAGGAGCGTAAGCCGAGTCGTGTACCCCCGGTATATAACGGGGCGGGAGGTAGGAATAGCCAGTCGGCGGGATAGCAGCGTAAGGGTGATAAGGATAAGGCCCTGGTACGGTAAATGGATAAAAGTGGTTGGGTGGTTCGTATGGTCGAGATGTGCTGGGAGGTGCACCGCTTGTTGGGTACGGATAGGGTGGGTAAAGGTAAGGCATATAGTAAGGATAGGGAATGGAAGTGTGAATGGAAGGCGAGTACGAATATGGAGGAACCTGTGGTGGAGCTGGACGAGCCTGATCGACGGTGCTCGGAGGATTTGATATAGTCTCCTGAGTACCGCTGGGTCCTGCAACGGCATTCTTCTCTCTTCTTATCCTGACAGACTTCGTAGAGTTGAGAGCGGCTGGCACCGAGGCTATGCTAGAAGATCGATCTTGGTTGCTAGAGGTAACCTTAGCGTTTTCCTTCTCCCCGTCAACCTTAATTTCAACGTTAGAACAGCCCCATGTTGAATAGGGACTGTGAACATACCAAAGTTCGTGCAACCTTCCAGACATCATTAAAAGCCCTTTCTGTCGATGTGTTGCTATCCTGTGCGACCACTCTCTCGATGGCTGACGAGAGAGACCCGGCTGTATACGATCTGAATGTCAACGGCTTCGAAGGTGGGGGTGCACCTGCACTACTAAGGCTTGAACTAGGCGCCAAAGGCGGAGAAGACACTCCAGCGCCGTCATCAACATCCATCGAAATAGCCAGCTCGTTGGTAATTGTTTCTTGGTCCGAGTCCTGGGAGAATGCTTCGACGACTGAACCTGCACGGGCTGAGGTCGTGGTGGTCAACTCCGATTCCTCCGACGCGGTGACCTCCTCAATGTCCTTAAGATCCGTCATGATAATAAACTTTGGCTCCCCGCTCAGGGTTCCGTCCTCATGACTGGTCTCTGGCTCTGGTGCATCCGTCGCCATTTTCCTCTTCTGACGAAGTTCGGCACGGCAACCGTCACAAGTTCGCCATCTCACTTCTCGAGACATGAAATTATGGCAGCCCTCTGCGGCGCATACAGAGAGTGACTTTTTCTACAAAACGGAGGGCACAACGTAAGTAAAGCGGCGTGTCCAGAACAGACGAGGCTTTACCTCCTTGGACCGAGTGTTTGTTGATTTTGCGCCACGGCTGGGACGAGGTACAACGGGGCCCGAGCTAGCCTCGCTGCTTCCATTCACATTGCATGAAATCTTGCTGCTACTCGACGCTGGCCCTGTCTGCGCAGCTGAAACAAATTCCGCAGATTCATCGTTGGTTTCTTCTTCCTCTTCCTCTTCCTCTTCATGAGCATCGCCACGTTTGAAATTTTTGACGACCTTCTCTCGAACCCTCTTGAGCTGGCTATGATATCGATTCTGCAAACGATGTTGTTCACAGCGTTTATAGCGATAGAAACCGGGTAGAATCTTGTGGCAATGAGAGACCGTGCACATGCGCGCTGGCAACGTGAATGGAAGTGTCTCAGTCGGAGTACTTTGATTGCTCGGCTCAAATGGCGGGATGAAAGCGGTTTGGGAAACGTCTGGAAAGTAGCGTAGAACGTTCATAGATTGTAACTTACTGCCTGGATGAAATGAAGAACTCACCGTTTGCGAGGAGTTCCAGTGTTGGAGTTGACGTATACGGGCTGACGGAGTAGCGGGTGTCGATACCAGTTGGCTGCATTACACGTATGGGTGTTGTATTTCCGGACTTCCTCTGTAGTTCTGCAAGGCTAGCAGGAGTTCCGTTGAGTATAGCCTCGAGAGTCGGCTCTGCAGCAGTATTCATCGACCCATCCAAACTAACACCTTGACCGGTAGCCACACCGTCACCGCGAGTTGACAATATCAAAGAGGCAGCAGCGCTAATATCGGTGAGACCAGTGCTCTTCATCGTCGCTTCAAGGAGTTCTGACACGGTCGCCGGTAGAGGCACTTGTTCGTCAATAATGGAGAGCTCCCACTTGCGTAACTCCTCAGCGGATTCACTTAATGGCTAAGGCGAACATCAGAACAAAGGAATCACAAAAATGGAGGTATATGCGCATCAACGGCACGAAAAATTGTGCAGCGAAGCAGCGTGTATCCTCAGAGGGTAGATGGGGTAATACTCACCGCCAATCCTTCTTTCTCCCGCCTCGCATCCTCAATTTTGCGTAGCTCAGACAGCTCTCTGTCGAATGCAGCTCGTTCGGCCTTCCACTTTGCTCGTTTTGTCGTCCCATACTTGCGATAGCGACCGCGACATGGCTCGCACATCTTGTACTGGTAATGGGCTGAATCGCGTTAGAAGGTGGAGGTAGGTGGTAAAAACATCGAATTCGTTACCTTGCATAATCGTCTTACATCCTCGAACAGAACAAACACGAGTGGCACCTAGAAGGGGCTCTTGTTCGGTTGCACCGACCTGACTAGCCTGCATTTGGGTCGATGATGAGGTGCTCTCCTGATTTTCCATAGGGTCTCCGAGTAAGCTCGCTGTATGATATCATGCAATGTTAAGTCAAAAACGTCACAGGAACGAGAGGAAAAGGCGCACATGACGGGATGGGGTCCATCAATGCCGCCGGGTCCATCACGGCGGGAGCATTCTGAATCTGAGACACAGCTGACTCGTCCAGTGTGTGCTCAAAGGGTGTCCCAACACCAACTAGCGATGGGTCGGTAGAGGAAGAAGGTATTGAATAGCTCAGTGCGCCTGCCAACTCTGAGCTTGAAGATTGAAGCAAAGACGACTGAAATAGACGAGGGTCTATCGCGCCATCCCACGGTGGGGATTGCACAGACGCCGAGTCCGTTGGTAAAGGCTGCGAGGTCGGTTCACTGACCGACGCGAAGTTCTGCTAGACGGAGTTGGAATGAGGTGAAAGGCAGTAAAATCGTCGCATCCACCTGGTTAGTCCCCTCCCCATCGACTTGGCCGTCATTTACATCCATATTCACGTCTTGGTCTATCCATACTCCCGTTCCGCTCGAAAGTGGATCCATCGAGAACACGCTCTGTCCGACCATTGCTGCTTTTTCTAGTTTCCTTTTGGCGCGTTTGGTCGTCGCGTAGATTCGGTGTCGGCCTCTGCAGACCTCGCACATTTTGTTGGCCTCTCCCGGGACAAGAACATTATTGCAAGCGCGTACAGAACATTGACGTGTAGAAGCAGGAGATCCTGTGATGGAGAGATGGCTTGTACCAGGCTCGTCCATCTGTGTACGTCGCCCAGACTCGTAGGGGGATCAAAGTGGGTTGCGGTCAACGGTGTTTGCCATAGTTTAGCACTCCGCCCGACCTCCGATTCGGACATCTCGGCAACAAAACATTCACGTTGCTTAGCTGGAGTTAACTGATCTACAGTATGGACGTATTTTCTTTCTACCATACATACTTATTATACAGTCATACCAGATGGACACTCGAGGTATGAAATATCTAAATGATGTACAGTTCAATTCTACAATGATGCAATATTATGGGGAGATGACTATGAAAGCAAGTGAAAGCGATGAGAAGCAAACGAGAGCAAGAACAAAGCTAGACGTGGATATTTAGCTCAGCTTTGAGCTTTTGGAGACAGAGAATAACCGTATTGATTCCGCGATGAACGTCGTCCACATCCTCAGGAACAACGCGCAGCAGCAAGCCCGTCATCTTGTCGGGATGCCATCTCAAGAACGAATTGCGAACGCGTTCTTTCTTCGTCACTTTGCATCCCCTAACCTTCAACCCCTCAAGGAGAAACTGCTCAACTCTAGCCGGCGTGATATCCCCCAGTTCTACTTCGCGTTTATCGTCGCCGAGATCCACTGGCCACGGGATATCAACGAAGCGCAGCGGGGGTAAAGCCGGCGCGTTCGATATTTCCTTTCCTTTGAAACTGGGATAAAGTTCCCCCCACCGCCTCTCATACCTCTCCCAGCGCTGGACCAACACCTTCTCATATTCTCGAAGCTTTAGCTCCGCTCTAATCGCCTCCGTCCTGACCATATCTCGTCTCCCATCCGCATCTCTCAAAATACCACCACTTCGTACCCAATCTTCCTCCCCCTTCCTAGCTTCTTCTTGAATATGTGCAAGACGTTGCTCTCGAGCGCGTCGTTCGTGTTCTTCGATCTCCGCATTCCTTCGTTCACGTTCCGCAGTTTTCGCGTGGTCCAACGGAGGGTGTGACGCCTTGAATCCACCCGACGTGTCATTGGGAATAAATCCCGACGTAAAGGTAAAAGCTTGTCTACGCGGGCTTATCCCAACGTGTCCTGATCCAAAAGCAAGGTAACCTAGCCCTTGTCTAGGTGAAGGTGACACGCCACTAGTTGCTCCGATGCTTGACTTGGCTGTCTTCTGAGTCCCGAAGAGAGTTGAAGTGCCTTCGAATCGGTTTCGTAGAGAGCTGAGGGTGAGATCTGGTATCGCCATCTCCTGGTGATGGTAAGTGGTCAAGGGTGCTCGTCCGTGGCTGGTTGAACTTGTGGTTGCAACGCGATGACACAGTTCTAAATGTTTAGTTACCGGTCGGCCCGGTGCGTCCCGGTCAATGTGTGTCTCTGTACAAACTTGATTTCGAATTTCGACATTACTCTGCGCGCGTTACATGGAGCTCAACTATTGAGAAAAAGTGTAAGCAAGGCTCCCGGGAATACATATCAGGGAACAAGTTTAATTACTGTGAACTCGACCTAGAACATGCAATGATAGGCTACAGACAAATTATGATTGAGGTATAGAATGTACAATACTTTATTAATGCCTCGGTAGTTCAAACCGCCCCATTATTATCGACATCTTGGCCGACTTGACCTCCGACTTGACTCCCATTATCCAGATTGCCACCCCGCCTGGGAAATTCCACATCATCCAAATGCACCGTGACCGACTCTCTCAAGGTATCGACCATTGCTGGTTCGAGATTGAGACAATCCCGAATCAGAACTTCCTCAACAAATGAATTACTCCAATCCGCTCGAGCTCGGAAGGCCGTCGCTAAGCAGTCAACCAAACGCCCCGCAGTGGCGTCACCACACTCTTCGAAGTCTATATGACGAAGGTTGATAGCTCGAAGACGAGAGAACGCGGCGTTATCCCAACGATAGGACTCGGGGAGGGTTACAGCTGATTCAACTTCCGTGAATTTCCTATCCTTCTGCGAAGATTTTTCAGCGTATTTCTTCGTCAAGACTGGGCGTTGTCGAATGTAATCATGTAACAGACAGGTGAAGAATTCGAATGCGACAGTGGTACCGTCAAGGGACAGCAAATAGATATGCATGCATTCCGTGGACAAGGCCTCCCATGCCTTCCTACCCAGCGCGCAATCTGTGCCGAAATATTCTAGATTTGCGAGGGGCAACTGCAGAAGTTCCTCTCCCCATGAAATGGGAAATTGATCTTCTGCCCAAGGGCCCTCGACTCTGAAACCGGAGAAAGATTGCTCTGATTGTAGCGAGTCATTCGATGTGAGAAGTTTGAATCCTCTATCCCTCCCGTAGAGCTGGAGAACTCGGATAGGCGCTGGTCCACCTCGTGCGCGATTGTGAGCTTGAACGAACCGAGAGAAAGCTGATAGGTCTGGGCGATGGATATGTGAAACAAACATGATTAGGGTATCGACGTTGAGGGATAAATGCGCCAGAAAGTCGATATCAAAATCGAAATTGATGCCAGTAAAGGTGAAATTGGTTAGGTTGACCAGACGAGGAGCCGGAGCGTTGGCTGGGACACAGGATACCCCAGTTACCAAAGTGCTAAGGAAGGCGCCCTCTAGAGCCAAGGTCTCGAGCAGTGGCATCCGAGCCAAGGCAGAAAGAGTCAACCCTGGATCGAGCTGTGAATACGGGTTGCAGATAGAAAGAGTGGTGAGGTTGTTAAGGACTGGGGACGAGAAGTTGGGGACGAATCCGTCGACGTCCCACAAACGGAGACGAGGTGTAATGCCTCCAAATAACTCCACCGGTGGTCGCTGCCTATATATCGGGTCTTCCAGACAGAATGATTCGAGCATCGGAGCCGAACTCGAAAGAAGGGAAAGGACTTTGGGCCACAAGGACGAATATGTCTGGGGCCTCATAGTCGGCGATAATTCGATAGTCAACGTTTGTATTTGCGAGAGCTTCCGAAGGACCATGTTGAAAGTAGATTCATCTCGCATAGTCCCGATCTTCAGTTCCACGAAAAGTGCTGTTCCCCGAGCTCTCTTCAGCCACTCCCTGATAGCTGGGTCTCCGCTTTGAATATCACCCCAAAGGCGAGCACAGCCAAGCGCAATGCTCCTCCAGCGCCGAGAGACATGGGTCACTCCGATCCATTGCAACCTTTTACGGCCAGTAAACTCCTTGAGGAGTTGATCTTGAAGTGACGCAAAAACCTCCGTTAAGACTTCAGCAGGAAAGCGGTCCGTAAGCGATCGAGAATTCGCCTCAGCTACACAGGTCCGGCGAGTGCGACGTGGCATATCGCGTTTGGAACGCCTGAGGGCAAAAGCGAGTACGGTCAGGTGGAGGTGTTGAAGTTGAACGCGTTGGCAGTGGCACCGCGGAACCCTTCATGCTTTATCAGCATGTGATCCGAACGGCCCGGAAGTCAACTCAAGCCGCCAACTTGACAGAAACGTATCGTCTCGACTGCAGATACGAAGGCATAGGCAAGTCTGGTGATTGATATGTTGCGTACAATACAAATACACCATAGTCACGCCTTTATTCTGACTTATTCTGAAGGGGACGTCATGATACGGTTCATCATCCCCTGGAACCTAAATTGAAGAAAAACAATAATGAGTTCACGGTCCCAAGCCGCAGGGGAAAAACATACTCGAGCTCGTCCGAATACTGATCCTCATCCTTGTTCTCCCTGCGGTTAATCCTCTCCAATGTGAAACACTCTTCCTTTAACTTCTTTTCCATCTCACCCAATTCAGCCACCCTACCATCCTCCCCAAAGGCGTCGTCAATAAGTTTCTGCATCCGCTTGGGCCACAAGTTTGGTGCGTCACTAAAGTTTTGCTCATACACGGATGGATGCAACATCTCCATTGGACTTCCGGGCTTCATATTACCACCTAGATCAATGGCATTCGCTCGACAATCCGAATCCGATAAAAGCCCCAAAGGTGCACGAATTCCAGTGAAGAAATCGTGCGGCGGGTAACTGCCCCACTCCCGGTGCGGATAGACTACATGGGAGTCAACGTCAGGGAATGATGTGCAGCTAATGGACATTCTTACAACGGCTATCATGCAGTAAGAAATGTTCGTCAAGGTAAAGCATATCCTTCACGTTATCAGCCATCCACATAAGAGATATAATGGACAGGTCGGATTCCTCCTACGATTCTCGTTGAGCGATTGCCCATTGAGGGCGACTAATTCACTTACCCAACCGCCACCAACATCTGAATGAGTTCCAGAGAACCAAACCTGTTTGACTGTCTGACCTTCTACAGGTCGATAATTTGGGCCGAACTGCCATCTTGAAAACCTCAGCTATGTGACTTAATGCAGGACAGGGAATCTTACTTTGTAACTTGGAAGTCATGCCGATTTTCACTAAAAAAACGCAGAGCTGCAGTCCAATTTAGACTGCGCAGGCGTGAGTTAGACTTACTTGAGCGACATTGCGTGGAATGCGTTCTCGACATGCCTTCCCAACATGAGGTCGTTAAATCCGAAAAAATTCTAGACTGGTTAGATCGTATTGGGGATAAAGTCGCTCGCCTACAATTCGCTTTGGGAAGAACCCAGGAATTCCTAGCGCACCTGAAAGACGGAGGTTATTTAGGCTAATAAATGCACTCGGGAAACGACGTACCGACTGTATCGAATACGCCCAGGACCTTAATGGTAAATTTTCCAATTACGTTGGTCTTCTCCCACTTCTCTCTCTTTCTCCTCCAGGGGTCCAAGAACTGGTTAGCTTTCTCTTTCCCACTGGACTTTCCGCAATTGAGATAACTACAAACACAGTTGTGGTTCATCATGGTCAAGGTTTGCGAAATAGACATACTTTTCGTAAATCTGCCACCAAGATTCCATATCCTCTTTTCCTAGAAGGCCGATATCCCCGATTAAACCAGCGACTGTTCGAGCCTAATACGGTACGTCGTTATATGCGTTTAATCGAAGACGGCAACGAAGTTACAAACAGTATATGCGCCCCGACTGAACCCAAATATATATATCTCATCGCCCGGTTCCCAATTTCGAGCGACGAACATATAAGCCTAGCACGGTGGGTTGAATGAAACGAAGAAACGAAAGACTAGGTGGAAATGCGAACCTCTTTGACCTTCCTGGCAAGCCCGATACTATACGAGCGTAAGACTTGGGCTTAACAATGTAACATATACGCACCCTGTAGCCCTGTAAACCGAACAAAACTGAGCCACTTGGAGGACCAAAATTAGTCTTCTTACCCGTCTACGATCGATTCCATTTTATTGGACACCCATTGTCCAAACGATTTATCCACAGTGCCCACACCCGATTGACTATATGCCCATAGCCATCAGCATGGGACTGAAAAGGCACACATATACGCACTAGTATACGATCTGGGGGTAGCCGCCTTCGTCGCGCTAAATGCTCATAAGCCGGTGAAAGGACAACCCACGAAAAATACTCACTCTGTGGATCGCCCTCGCTAGCTTCCATATGTTGGTTGAAAGCTTGCGGTCCTTCTCCGCGGTTCCATCCTGCCAAGTGCCTGGTGAAGGTCATCGACGAGGGCATTCCCCGATTCATGGGCACGCACCGTCCAGAGCGAGAATGAGCTTCTTCTTGGGATGAAGCTCTTGGGGCTGTATTTCGGACATGACTGAGATGCGATAGAAGCGATTGGTGAGTGAGAGAAGAGAGATGTCAGCCTAGGGAGGGCGATGCGTATAAATATTTCGAGGTGCAGCTGTCAATGGGATGATGTCATCGTTAGCCACTCTTGACATGAGGAGAGCGTCTTGGACGGAGATTTGATACCCCAGTCCTTTGTACGAGTAGTCAACGAGTCTCCAAAGAGGTTCGGTATCAATATCTCCCCATATCTCCGTTTTTTCTTGGCAGAGAGGATGGCTCCGGGATCATTGGCATTTTACATTCTTAGGGCCTGTTCCTCGAATCAACGGTAGACCGTCATAGTTTTCCTGTTGGACATACCCTCGAGGCAAGGTGGATATGCACGACATAGGCTGTGATGGTTTGGTCAACTGGACTGAGCCGGAGCAAGTGGTGTTCATGATCAAGCTCAAACGCGGTGATGTTTGGTTGGCCAAACACACGTCCCCTGCTTCCATTCTTGTTTCTCGTAGATATTGAATGAAATGGCATAATCCAGAGTGGGGCCCATGTCGATGCATTGTACTGTACATGTCGACTACTAGACCGTAATGCGCGAAGATCCACAGGCTAGCTCGGATCCAGCAACTTGAAGTCCTGTAGATCGACTTCGTCATTCGGGCTCCCCTCGATCTATGAGAGCATGCGACAAGAAGAGTCAATCGTACGTCACCTACGCGGAAGAGGCACCATTTAGCCACTCGAGCTCCAAGGATGTTGGACGTAAGACTCACCATCTTCTCGTCCTGGTTTAATATGATCCTTTCGTGCATCTGAGGAACCTGGTTCAGGATAGCGATATTCTTCAAAGTAGCCTTCCAATCTCCGAGTACATCCTCTTGAGGGACAGAATCTGTATCTTGGTACCAGGTATGATTAGGACAAAAGCCGTCGTCACTGAGGTCCTCTTGATCGTCTTCATCATCACTTGTTCTATCTTCGGGCCAAGGACATCCGTTTTCAGCGCTGTAACGGCGGTGTAACTGGACTCCTTCTTCGAGTAGTGCTCGAGGTCCCGACCATGAAACACCTTCGGCCCCGATCAAGGTTTGGGGGTCGATTGACGAGATATCGGCGTGTGCTGATGTGAATGGTTTGACCTCGCCAAACAGGATCATGTCGTACTGGTGTTGTATCTTGTCCGAATTACGAATGATACTTTGGGCTTCTTCTGATAATTCCTCAGTTGGCGGATACGCTTCGTTCATGAAGGTTGTCAGGCGTTGTATCTGGTCTTCATAAAGCTTCCAATGGGTTTGAATCTTTTCCTGTCAGGAAGTTGGGTAAGATGAAATGGCGATGCCAATGAAGGTATATAGATACGCACTTCGGCGGGCTCGACATGTATCGTGATAAGTCTTGGTGGGCCAGCATGATACATGTCCTCCAAATCCCACGCAGGAGAAGGTGTCACAACTCGTTGACCCTCCATATCTTCCCCAATTCGAATGAAACGTTTCTTTTCTTCCTCTGTCAACTCCCCTGGCTTGTAGATCAACGGAATAAGTTTTGTCCAATACCCTTCGTATAACTGCGTGGCAACATCGGCGACTAGGAAAGGGCGAAATGGAAACCGCCACCGTGGTTCTTGAAGAGAAGGATCATGCCATTGACTTTTGTCGCCATTGTGGTAACGACCCGGACCCTCGATAGAAGCAGATGGAAGAACTCGTATGAGGATATACTGCCCTTTCGTGACAGGCGGTATCTTCGGTCGTGATTCGGGAACCTGCGCAGGAACGAGGGGGTAGTCGACCGCCAGATCATCAACCCCAGCTGAGTCTGGGTTGAATCCAGGACTATTTGAGAATCCTAGCGAATTAAAGCGACTTTTAAATACAGCCTTCCAGTAGTCGTAGTCGGGATCTTCCTCGTATTGAAGGTCGCGGACATAATCAGCGAAATCTGCAAATTCGTTCGGGAACCCCTCGAATAACCTCAGGCCAGTCCAAGCCCGTTTCTTGTCCTGGTATCGGCTTTCTCTATTCTTTTCAGTTCCACCTCTGATGCATTGCCAAGGAAGGGAGCCCCTCAGCATATATGCGATTGAATAAACAAGAGACTGCAGGTCGTCTCGACGTGAAAGGCCTACAATAAAAAGTCGCTCGTCAATAAGTTATAGCCCGCATTTCTAGACTCACTGAGCTCCATATGGGTAAGACTTGAATAATAGAGCGTGCCAATGCAGCTCTGTTTTTCTTTCAGCGGTCGATGAATGTTAGTTAGCGGATCCCGAATGTAATGGGCAAAACCAAAATCGATCAAGTGAACCCGCCCCGCGTTTTCACCAACGCCGAGAAGGAGATTGTCAGGTTTAATATCACGATGGATCAAGTTATGCGAGTGTAAGTGGTGGAGTGCGTCGAGCTGGATGGAAATAGGAGAGTTAGAATGCGAGGTACTATTGTGGAAGAACGAGGGCTCACCATTTGGTCGACAAGGAGGAGTGAGCTATGTAGGTTGATTCGTTTATGCTTATGAACGAGTTGTCCAAGTGAATCACCGAGGAAATACATCACAAGGTATTCAAAGTATTGTGATCTCCCCCAAGCATGTACGGTGGGGAATGCAGGATGACCAGCACAGATTGACAATACGCAAGCTTCATGGAGAAGCATTGGATTTGCAATATGCTTGGTTATATGTGACTGCTTCACAGCTACCACTCTCCCTTCAGCATCAGGTGAGGAGTCATCCGTAAACGCCTGCGCTTCGTATACCAGACCTAATTGAACCATCGACAATTAGCTTATCGATAATCCAGGAACTTACTATACGACCCATCTCCGACTCGCTTGATCACTTTGACGCGCATACGAGGTTCTCTCCAATCGTGTTCCGTTGAGTGTTGCTGGTGAACGTTTGAACACTGGTTGAGGCTAGGCGACCGATGGTTGTTGATTCGGTACCGAGCTCCTACCTCACTCGAGACCCCACCTTGAACACAATTCCGATCAAAATTACAGTGAATTACTCCTTCGACCCTGGAGGAAGCATAGTTCAAGATTCAGTTGAAAGCGAACATGTGAGGTCTGCAGTTATAGAAAGCTTTGAGGAAAGATCAATACTACATAGAGTAGAAGATGAGCCGGAATTTTGCGGAATCAACAACAGGGACCTCGTTCTTGTGTTGTCATTGAGCGCTTAATGAGCGACAGCCCTTGGCCTTCAATCACCCGCTGTACCTCTTGTCCCGGATCGACAATAGGCGGTGCAGCGTACCCCTATCAGCGTGTTCTACGTCCAGTATCGGCGGATTGAACTGAGGTCTGGCTTTACAAGACCGAATTCAACTTTGATCAGCTGTGGTTTTTTTCGAAGAGGTTTTACTCAAGGCTAGATCGACTGTACGCGAACTATGCACCTAGGTCGTTGTTACCTTGTTGAGAAGAATACGGGCTTTATGTATTGTACTTTGCTGGCCTACGACTGCGGTCACCGCTTTCGAGACTGGGTTCCTCGTCGTTGACGTGCTTCTCCGGGATTGAAGCTGAAGGAGTGCTCCGAGACTACATACATATGTATCGGATGGTTGTCGACAGACAGTAAGTAATCAAAGGAACCGTGAGTTTAAGTAGATGTGCTACCCACGCTCCCTGCGTCAATTCCAAGTTCCGTTGCAGCCTGAGGGTCCTGTTCCTCTTCGATGCCTTTAGGTTGATTCTTTGGAAATGCGATATTGTCCCAGCATACCGTCACTTTCCCTTTCAGGATTTTGATCGTTTGGGATGGGAAATTAGCGCATCCCCGAATCCAAACCATCTTCACAGGCGGATCACACCAATCCGCCCGCTCTCGTAAAGCCATGAAAAAGAGGGTCACCAGCATGAGAGGCGGTTGGCCGCTTTCTTCGAAGTTCACTTGACTGAGCTGTATGATACCAAGACTTTTGAAGATAGGTTTATCCCAGTGGTATACCCCTTTAGCTATTTCATCGTCTGGAAGTGCCTTGGTAGGATGAAAGGATTCTTTCTGGAGAACTTGAACCACATATGGGCAGTTTTGCTTGTAGTCATCGACAAGGCAGGCGATGAAGCTGAAGGAAGCGGAGTCGGCGAGGGAGACCAAGGAAAGGGATGTACATCGTTTAGATAACACGTCCCATGCTCCGCGACCCACGTTACAATTGGTGCTGAAATGCTGCAATCCTGACAACGGCAGTCGTAGGAGGTCTTCTCCCCACGAAGTAGGAAATGGACCTGCCAACAAAGGACAGACAATTTTGATGGATGTACAGTTCGCTTCAGCGCCTGCCTCTGACTGCGGGAGTTGCTTTGATATAACAAGCCTGAGAGCCTGATCTCCCCAAAGCAAGTGTAGAGTTCGAATATCCAACGCCTTATCTCGTGCACGGTTGTGAACTTCGATCAACCGCGAGAAAAGCGATAGGTCGGCTGTGAGATGACACGAAAGCAGCATGATTCGAGTATCAATGTTGAGTGATAGGTGGGAGAGGAAGGTGATATCGAGGTTAAAATTGAGGCCTCGATAATTGAAAGCCTTTAACTTAGCCAGGTGGACAGGGGCCGTGGCTGGAATGGAGTTTAGTGACGTTGCAACGAAAGCGTTTTCCAAAGTCAAGCACTCTAGGAGTGGCATCCTGGCCAACGCGACGAGTACCGAGGCTGGATTGAGCTGCGGTTGAGGATGGTGGATAGAAAGGTTGGTGATGTTATGAAGAAGCAAGGATGGAAAGGTAGGATGGATTCCATCTAACCTCAAGTGACGAAGAAGTGGGGCAGAGTCAGGCAAGAGGGTTACTGGCGACTCTTGTTCGAAACTCCGGTCGTCCAAGCGGAATGACTTGAGCATTGGAGCCGGGTTTGAAAGAGCGCCCATGATCTTCGGCCAAAGAGAATCATAGGTCTCCGACCGAATCGAACTTGAAATTTCGATCGACAGAGTCTGTATCTGGGGGAGTTTTCGTATAACCATGTTGAAAGTAGATTCATCGCGCGTCGTCCCAATCTTCAATTCCACAAAAAGTGCGGTTCCTCGCGCCCTCTTCAGCCACTCTCTAATAGCTGGATCTCCGCTCTGAATGCTGCACCAAAGTCGACCACAGCTAAGAGCAGTATTTCTCCAGCGCCTAGAGACATGGGTAACCGCAATCCATTGCAACCTTTGACGACCGTTGGAGTTGTTCAAACATTCCTGTGCGACTGCCAAAAAAATCTCCGCTAGGACCTCGGCGGGAAGGCGATCGGTAGGTGAGAGCGCATTGACTTCAGCTGTCAGCGTCCTTCGAGTCCGCCGGGACATCCTTGAATCTGTCTGGTCAGAAAGTCTGAAGGATGGTGGTCTGCGCGTTGGTTTGGGCGTCTGCCTAGCTCAACATTTCAACAGGGGTTAGGTAAGCTGTGTGCCTGGCCTCTCTTTACGAATAATTTACGTATCTGCACACCTCCAAAATCTAACTCAAACCACAGGCAAGCGCCTCGAAACAAGACTGCTTTCAATGATTTGAACGAGACGATATACGACGAGAATATGCCGAAAAGTGATCGTTCATGAGTATGTGTATAGATTGCTTGCCAGATAGGATCAATATTAATGGCAACGTGAGTAGCTTGGTGAGTAGAGCACTGTGATAAAGCAGAGATATGGGAATTAGTCCATTTAGAGCTCCTTCTCCTGGTCGAATGCAACTTGAGGCGATCGCGAGGTCGCTAAAGTGCGCTTGGACGCCTCCTACAGCGTTTCACCGCGTTTAGAATGACCAACTACGAAATGTTCAGAAGGCCTATCAACGTACGGCTGTAGGTTCGTATTACCCTAGTTAATTTCTCGTGTGATTCCTGAGGAATGCCGAACTACAAGCACGACACTCGTCTGCCTCACATGTCAGTGTGGGAGAACACCGTACACGTTGCAGACCCACCTCACGCATGCTGTATTCTTCGACGACCTCGTGGACCTATAGACGTAGATATTGTCAGACCGATCATAAGAATATGAAGGTTATCATAAGTTAATATGTCTTCGATCAAATACCCCGACCTACCATGGATGATGGCCGGAGGCAAGTTCGGAAACGAGAGAAGTTCGAACATTAATATATGTATGATCTCGATTTCCGGTGATACGTCACGACGCAAATAGCATCACTATCATAGTATACCGTCGCTAAGTTTCAAGAGACTCGACGGCACCGAAGGGTCGACAGTGAAAAAAATAGCATAAAAGGCGGGAAATAAGTTACCAAAATATGAAACACCTCCACTTGATGGACGCTAGATATAACGGTGCCGCCATGAGTTATTTTATACACGGAATAGGGGTGCAGTTGGAGTGCCCGGGAGTGAACGAACCAAAGGAAAACGTCGTAGTTGTGGACTCGAAGTGTACAAACTGTGACGGATAGCTAGATATAGTCCTGATCTAACTCCGAATGTAACTCCGCTGGAGTGGTGTCACGGAATCACCACTCCACAGTTGGTGATATATGGCTTACCATGGTTGCAACTGGCACAAAATGGCAATGCCGTGTTTCGAGGTGACGGCGTTACGGAGGTTGACAGCTTCTAAAATTACGAATATTAGTTATTGAACACAAATAAACCAGGAGACCAGCAAAGACCAGCAACCCAGATTAGGGGAATTAGGGCATAAAAAGAGAGAAATTTCACCCGGTCGTTGTACGTGCTCGAGTGGGAAAGCTAGAACCAGTTTGCTAAATTAGGGTCAGTTTGGAATGGCGTCTGAAGAGATCAGAAATCATAGAGCTTACCACAAGTGAACGATGCAAACTCGAAAGACCTGGAAGAATTGTGGGAACGATGTCATCCAGATGGACCACTATCACACATGTCATCATCGAGAGGTGATATCATATATGGGCTTCAAATTCCGGGGTGGTTATCGCCCACGACCCATAAGTACAAAAGTTCTCCATCGGAACATGGAAGAAACTCAGACTTCGGTAGTACGGAGGAAAAGACCTGGCCATGTAAAATGTAAAATGAACATTACCACGGTGCTCAGAGTAGGATGTAAGTGCACGTTGGGTGCAAGGCGGCGCAGTTATGGAATAACTGCGCCATCAAAGAGGCGGAGTTGCACACAACGAGAAATTGGGGTGCTTTCTAGTTATACGCAGAATCCACCTTGCCGCCGTGTGTCAGATATGGAGGCAAAAAAAAGCGGCCACGGTACGCATCAAAAGTCGAGACCCTCAAACAGTGTTTGCATTTGGGGGTCAAACTTCCCAAGCCGTCGTAAAGCCTGGCACGTGTTGGATTCGAAGGCGGGCCGCCCACCAGGTTTGACCAGAGAACCGCTGTATCCTCGCCACGCGCTGCATGACGCGGAAGAACGAGGTTGAAAGATGTAGAAGAGAAAGAATTCCGACTAAAAAGAATCATGCGAGCACGGAGACGGAATCACACCTCGGGGTTCGAATATCGTCCAAGTTCCGTCTGGTGATCTTCGCTCTTGTTGAATGAAATCCCAAAGCCATAAGCTCTCGAGCCCCCCATCCTTCGAATTCGTCGCAGAGAGAATGGAACTGACCAGCGCATGCGTAATTTTCCCGGATGGAGCTGACCGGCGAGAGTGCCCGGTGGTAATTGGATAAGCAGAGCCGCATGTTCAAGGGTGATTCTATGGGAGGAAATGCACAACCTTCCAGGGAAAAGCTGACATAGGGAAAAACCAATCCTTCAAGACGTTTGTGCGACTCCACCGGCGGCGATAAGAAGCTGGGTTCGAGGGTGCTTTGAAGTAACAATAGTAACGACAGGGTGTTTGGCATGGCAAAGAAGATTTTAGGCATATGAAAGCCATAGCTTTTTGGGTGCTAGCGCAACATGCGTAGTTTTGTCCAGAAGAAAATGTCGTCATGGACGAGCACTGGTGTGTCGTTGAACGCAGAACGCCGCGCCACGAGGCCGTTGCACAAATAATAGCAACTTGTTGAGGTGTGCCTGTGTTCCTGGTCCGAGCCACCTGGCTGGAGATTGCTCGGACGATCTCCATAACATCAAGAGTCGTGGACTCATGAGGACCCTCAAAGCTTCGGTTTGGGAGTAGAACATTGAAACCCTCCCAGCGGTGACCCAATCACAAGCTTCACGTCGTTTTGGAATTCCTGTGCAGACGAGGCGCATCGTCCAAGGCGGGACCTCCTCGCCGCAACTCCTACCACGAGTGAACTCCAGATATGAGGCTCTTCTCCGACGGCTGATTGTCGATCCCTTCAATATGCGGAACTACTAGTACGAGTAGGTACCGAAACTTGTTCAATTTATATTTGATCATTGATGCCTCTAATTCCTGAAACTCCCCCAGCGTCGCAAGCAGCTGATCAACATGATCAAACCCAAACTTTCCTAAAACTCTCCACCATGTTGGTGGGCTCGAGGATCTCTTCCAAGTTCCCTTCTACATCGGGAAACTTCAAAGACACCTCTTTCGCAACGATATCCAGAGGGTCTCCGTTGATGAGTTGACCACAACAGGAGCAAGTACTCATTGTAACAGTTCAATAGGTGTTGCAAAGATCATGGCTCTGATGATCAGACAGCATTTAGACCCGGAGTCAGTAGGGGGCTCCTTTGTGGCGTTCTCGAGCTAACGTTACTGTATAACCACTTATCAGTTCAGGTGCGCCCCACGTGTTAACCTTGTTAACCTCGTTTTGTTTGAATGCGGATAATCTTGCCATACTAATAGGTAACCTCGTTCTTGCAGGATCGTTTTCGAGAATGTGTTATTTGCCCAATGTTAGTCCTAGGGAATTCACAACTCGGTTGCTCTAATAGCACGCAACCAAGGGACCTATTAATTTCTTCTCCTCGTCACCAGAGGCAAGTAATTTCCGGTCCGCAATATGCAAACTAAAGATACCACTGACGAGAGGATACCCTACCGCAGCGCCGAACTAGGCTAGATAAGTCAGAGGGAACCCAACAACTTCCTCCTTTCGTAGAGATAACCCCCCAACAACTCCCACCTCAGCACGCAATTTTCGATTTTTAAGTGTCACTCGCAGGGATTTTACGTTCTCATTTGGTCTTCATGACTTGCAATTTCCGTTGCCGAAGGGTCTTCGGCTACTTTACGCTCAATGCCCAATGCCCATGAACGGGAACTCCTTACAAGGCAGAGTAATAGGAGTAATAATCTGTTCACATAGGCGTGAGCAAGGAAATTCTTTTGTTTGGGTTATCAGTAATCTATGCGGCAGCTTTGTGGCGTTATGTCGGCGCCTAATGAACACGTCTAACTCGTCATCACGCTAAGCACGTCTATCCATTATAATATCTCCCGATTATCCAGCAAAATTTTCTTTCAGCTTGCAGTGTGCTCCTTTGAACCGAAACATTTACGAGCGCGTGCTCCTAGGATTTTCGCCAATGGGAGATGTCCTGCTAGCTCGTCCGAGTCCAAATGAATCTATCCGGGGTAATCGCGCGCACATCTACCTTGGGCAATCTCGCATAAATCGGCCCCCTTAATTTTTCACCGCTTACCTTACCATTTTCGTGCTGCTAAGTGTAATCGAGTCATCCCAACGGTACCTTGACTTTTTTCGAAACCCTCAGTCGGCCTGTTGGTTTCCTTAAAGAAACACATCCCCTCGCGAGAGCTTCTTGCGAGGGTGGCCAGGGTTTGACCAAATATCGCGTTTGGATGTCCTTAAATTTTCTCGGGAACGGGTCTGGTCCCTTTCAAAGATTCCAAACGATATAATGAAGATAAGTTCGAGGATAAGTCGATATCGAAGAATAGTTTCGATGTCACGATCTCCGCTTTGGGTGGTTATCATCTTACTGTAGCCCTTTTTGGGAAACGCCACCAAGTCGCCGCTTGTTTGGTGCTGGATGGGCCTGTGGATCCGATGTTTCAGCGGAACTCATCTTTGCAAACCTAGTCGTCCATAAAGTGGTTTCGTCGAGAGGCAAAATCGCCTCAATCCTTCAACCGCAAACTTCGAGACTGATTTGGATGGACTTGCTATGCGGCAGGTACATACCGCTCCAGCTTGAGGTACTCGACACTCCGTTCAAACTCAAAGGCTAGATAAAGCCTATGCAATCAGGCCCCGCGCAAAACTGCGTAGCTGGGGGTAAGCTAAGCAACTTGTAAGTATGCTTATTGGACGCCCAGGGCTTTAGATCGGCTTACCTCCAATACAGAAGGCTGAAACGCTTCAAGACCTAACGACAAAAACTGAGGGCCAGCGCCATTATACTCCTGTCAACCATGTTATACCGTGAGTCCCCCCCTGTCTCCCCTCTGTGGCAGACACTGACGTATGGAATTATCCCGTACCTACCTCCAGGCGTGCCTGGTATGTACTCTAATCTACACGCGATGTCGATCCCCCATCCCTGACAATAACGCTTGTACTGAGCACTATAGCGATATTCGGTTCTGGGCGGTGGTGTATCTGTTGAGCAAGCACAACATCACGGGAGGTGTCGAAGATAAGGCTGAGAGGAGGGATGGTTCCCTATCATTCATCCGAGCTCGAAATTCCTGACAGGTTCCCCTATCCACCTCTCTCCAGTCACCTATTCCACGACGACGACGACGAAATTTCTCAGGATCGCCTAGTTCTGAATGCATGGAACGAGATCCCTTCACGGAATTCTCAATCTAGTTCAGATCCAGACCAATAATGACAGAGGTCCTCGGCCGGCTTATGAAGGAACAACTCAAGCAATGGGCGCATTAACGAGAGCGATAAACGTGATGACCCCACCACACAGTCCTTACTTTCCTTCTTCCTCTCTCTTGTTGGCCGCCGATAGCTATTCTCAGCTCATCCTATGTTTATCGATCAGTCATAGGGGGGAGACCTGTCATACGCTTACGCTTATCTCTTAATGTACCAACCCACAACTTCCACGGTCATCTTTGGTTGGTTTCGATTACTGTGATCATAGAACATAGAACATAGGAAGTACAATGCTTACAAGTGCAAAGAGAAGCAGGATTAGGGTACGTACCCTCGGCCTAACAAACACCTAACTACCTCCGAGTCGAAGTCGAAGAGACCAAGTGACCGGTTGGTACCCGTGTCACTTCAATTCAAGGGTGCGGAGTTTAGAGTTTTCTGAAAGTTGATTCTAGATATTCTGCACAATCCCGTTTCAATCGAGTTGAGGATGTGCGCTTTTGACTTTGGAGACCCACAGCCCCGAACGAACAAGGAATGAGAAATAGAAAGCCGAGGCCAAGAGCGAAGAGGAGTTAGTCCGAGGGTAAATATTTTGGTGATGAGAGGACGGGAAAGCTGGACGGGGAGAATTGAATGTGATTGTATCCAAGTCGAGGTTGACGGACTCAGCGCATCTCTTCATATATGATCGAGTAAAGAGGGTGACGAGAACTGATCAATTGGAGTTAACCTACAGGACCGAACAGAGTACGAAAGGCTTTAAGTTCGCGGAAACCCGAAATGAAACGGGTGACTGGATGAAGGAGCGAAACGAACTAATTCTGCCGTTGTGCAATGGGCGATTATGATTCCGAATATCATCAACACCACAAGTAAGTCCTGACTTCGTTCAGTACTATTCAGTCGTACTCCAGCTGGCAGAACATTCCAATCAACTCTGAGCTCCGGGGTACTTCCAAAGCCAAGACCGAACATGTGCGGTGTATCGGAGGAATCACACTCTCGGAGTAGGCTGTGTGCGTACCGTGGAGAACCCACCAAGGATCATGGGATGCATAGCCTATCAATGTTCGAGTTCGTGAAGCGTGGCTTTGCCCGACATTGTGACCCGCGAGGTCAACCGTTTGTGTGTGTGTGTATGAGAGTGCGACAAGTTCGGAAGCCACCCCAATCGAACCCATATGTATAGATATCCCGACGGAGAAGCTCGAGTGAAATTTTGACGCCTATGCCATTGGGTTCAGGGTGGAGACTGTCGTCCTTTATGGATGGTCCTTTGGCTTGTCACTCACCCTCTGTCAGTGTGACTACCGGGGGAAAGAAACCCCTTCATCCGGTACTGGTGCTATATTTCTGTCAATCAACTTTAGAGGGTGAAGGTATCACAAAGGCTAGAATACTCGAGGTGATATCCTTACTCAGTGTATACCGTACAGCTAATTACCGACGGGTTGGAATCCTAACCTTGACCTGAGAGATTTAATTTCTGAGCTTCAATCTTGTTTGTTTTTTCAACAAGGTCTTGAGCGGGCGGATTTTGAAGGCCGTGAGATTGGCTGCGGTTCGGAGAGAGGGAGGGAGAGAGGGAGAAGTGACGTCGGGCGCTGGAGCCATTTGATTGGTCGGAGCTAATTCAATGGAGATTCAATATTTGGGAAAACTTCTCAGTGAACAAACCGTAGCAAATGTTCGAGGAAAAAGAAGGGTGGGGGTTGAAAATTCTCAACACCTTTGGAGAAACGACGATTTCGACATACGTGGGCGTGAGACCCTATGATGACACCAACTCAAAAAGGTATTTGGAGGGTCGGGGCCGTAGGCTTGGGCCACAATGGGTGTGAGTGGTTGCTGGGTTTACTATTGAGGGAGTGGGTATAGGTTACGTTCGAACCCAAAGAAGGAGTACGCGCGTACACATGCACACATGCATATGCCAAAGTATGTACGGTGCATCGCCATTGTACGCTTTCATTTCACTGGAACATACCCTAAAAAGTGCTAAACTGCGCTCCGTGTGATCAGAACTTTAAATTTTCTGCGTGGATGAGGGAAAACTCACCACTTATTAGCTAAAGCTGAGATACCGCCGGAACGAGCCTGGCAGTGTCGGTCTGTATCTTGAAAGTCTGAACAGGACCTGAGTAGGAGGGATCATTAAGTACTCTTGGTTTAGTCGGAGCGCATATATGTGGACAGACGGGACGGGAACGGATGCTACGCACGGGGGTTCGGTTTGTTGATTTTGAACCGAGAAGGTGGGCATCGGGATCAGTTGGTGATTGGCCGGTTAGATCGATGGACGAAGCACCTAGAGGTTTTCTAGCGCCTTCAGTTCTTGATGAGGCGGTGGGGCAGAAGATATTCCTGTGATCTCAGGCTCAGGCTTGGCGTGGCGGATAACAGAACTCCTTGAACCCACACACTAAACCGACTATTCGAGCTGATGGTGGCATTTTGGACGTTGATAAGGGGCATAGGGTTAGATAAGATATGCACGGTATCTTGCGAATGAGTGAATGGGCTGGAAGTAAACTCATAATTGGCAAACGCATACCGTATAGACTCCTATGAATGAGCTTCTTTTGTGCCTTGACATCCCACGTCTGTTACTGTAGTTGTAGTGGGGGTTCATCAAGTTGACGTTACCTTTTGTGGAGAGTGTGAACATAGATGTCACTGTGGTGTCTCTGCAATGGCTCGCGTATAGTACCGACTGAATGAACCGATTGTGGTCCAGGCTGTCCAGCCAATTCCCGTCGAATTAGATGGATCATCACCGAGGCAAGACGATATATATCCACCGTCGTGTCACATGTCCTTCGTACCTTCAGAGCGTCCCGAAATGAGATGATCTACGTACCAGGTCATTTATCGGTGTCCTAACAAACCGCGTGAAGTGCCAGTGGTGACTATGGCTTGGCCTTAACCGATGCGGACCTATACGGACGCGCGTTTAGCATCCCAATACGGGATTCTGATGCGTACTAGCATACCAGGTGATTACAGTGGGGATAGGATGGTCGATCAATCGATCACTTGGTACCCGAAATGCGGGGTAAAGCGTCGCGAAGAGTGATTTGATTGAATCATATTAGATTAGCTCAAATCACGAGGAAGGCTGGCGGGTTCATGATACGATGCATTTCGAACAGCTCCCAATAACTCACCACACCGACGTTGGCGGTTGTAATTCGTGTCTGCTCTGCGCTACCAAGGGTTCCGACGATGACGGGCAATTTGGGCTGTTGTTGCTTGACCGAACGGCGGGGATGAACGGTGTTATAACACCAGAACGGGTGATGTCTAGATGGACGTCGGCGTCACAGAATCAGCGATGAGCTAGCTGGACGTCATTGTCAAGAGTTGAAGCTAGTGGCGTTAGTCTGGATGATCGATATCGTGCAAGACATCGAGGATCGACGTCATCGCCAGTAACTGATGGAAGGAGCTAAGATAGTTCGATTAGATTATGGATTTTGATACTGAATTGTGGGATTGACTAACCCCGCCAGCTAGCGGTACCAGTTGGCGATCATAACCTCATGTCTGCAGATCATGGTGGTAGTGGTACCTCTTTTGCCTGATATGGATTATTATACCCGGGTCTGGTAGGAGATGGAGTTTCCAGTCGCGCAATATAAGCCAGGTCAGTGCTTGATCAGCTTGTACCGGGAAGTATTTTCTATGAATTGGCCGTTCTGCGAGGTGCATCAGAAAGATGCAGAGGTATATGCCTATGGTGGATTTTGTTGTTGGAAGTAAAGTTGATCTGATGCTGACATGCGCTCACAATATTTAGTTGCGTCCCGCGCCATGTGGAGATGTCGTCCTAACGAAGGAATCCAAGTTTTGTGGTTCTGCAGTGCTAGGAAACGGTGACGGGATCGTGAAAGCATATGGCATACTAAGTTGTAGTACTCGAGCTACTTGGACGTCGACGCGCGTACGTTATTTGCAACAGGGTCCAGCAATTCGCCGACGTTGGCGGTACTTGAATCGACAGCATGATGAAATAGACCTTCGAACACAGGGGGGGAGGAAATTAGCTCAAGCTCAACTACGTTGAGAGATTTGGTCACCATGTACACAGAATCGCCTATTGACTCGGACGAAGTTGACTTGAAGATTGCAGTTACTAGAGGATTGAAAGGTTATCGGACGGCTCCGTGGGCTTGGCACACTCAGATTCATATTCCTCGAGTTCACCGTCTATTCAAATCTGATATAGGAGATACGGCAGGGGGAGGTGAATCTGGAGGGAAATTTTCCGTTCGTGTTGGATCTGCATGTATCGGTGGACTCCACTGCTGGTTCCAACCGAACTCTTGTCAAGGTTTTTGCTGAGGGTTTACGCGACGAGAATCTCGGCAGCATTTGTCACAAAGGCTACACTCCAAGCCTCGTTGTCCGCCAGTGCGGGATTGCCCAGCTATGGTCATGGCCTGACGGAACCGATGATGCAAAAAACTCGAGGACTGCGCAAAATTTCAGAGTCGTGGTCAAAAAGCACATGCGCGACGTCGTAACCTCTCTGCGAGGAAATTGGTCATGTTTTTGCGCTCGGGGTAGGGTAAGTAAGCATTTATCAAGCGAACCGTTTCGAAACCGGAGAGAGGGTCGATGAAAATTCACGTTGCATGGCCTTGGAAACAGGGCATAACCCCGAAATGTATATGGACTGATGGCGCAAGATACGAACGTCGATAGTGTACTACAGGGAAACAAATTCATTGTGAAGAGGGTGGAAGGCTCACACATTGTGAGTGAAGGGGGGATGGTCAATGTGATATTGGCAAGGTGCTATGTCTGCTCAATTGTACAGAAGTTCGCGAGTACAGACGATTTGGAAGCCGACAAGCGGAGCGATGGCGGGGAAACGAAGGCCGGAATACCCGAAGAGGAAATGCAATCGCGCACCAGAGGAGGTGCGGTGTTGCGCCAGAATCGAAGTCGAAGGGAAGTTGGGGTCCGAAAATTGTGAAGAAAGATATTGAATTATTTTTTACTAATTTATTTTTATTCAGTGTTATTTTGATGACATCAGGTTTCGTTTATCGGATGTACAAACAGGCACCAATACGTGGAAAAGGGTCCTCGCCGATTGTTTACCTCATGTTCTCGAGAAAAATAACCGCGTAGAGGCGCGCTCTATGGCGAATCCCCGCCATTGAGGGCACGCCGCTCTGAGACGCCATTGAGGATTTCTGAAGGTACAATGCGAGGGCAGAAAGCGCCTGTTGAACGAGAGAAGGGTGACTGAACCGCAGATTATGGAAGTCCATTCAGGGACGGGTAACTGCCGAAAATGGATGGGCGATCGAGATCCGTAGCGTAAGGTGTGACTACCGGATTTGAATAATATGGCATATAACTATCAACCCTTCCTTCCACTCAATATTCCTCTCCCTTCCCTCCTCCCCGCCGCCTTTTTTTCCTTCGCCCTCACCATGCTAGACATCGAGGACACCCTCTCTATCATTTCCTCAAACGATGACGAGACCGACCCCCACACCCGCATACAAACATGGCTAACCCACCAGTGCAGCCTTCCACTTACCGCTTTGGAGGATGAGCACCCAGAACCCTGCATACCTTCGTCTGTGTCTCAGCAGTCCGGCCTTCGCGCAGACTCGCCTTTACTAGGCTTCCCCTTGCTGTCCGACATATCTGAAGGTGAAGATGCATCTCCGGACCCCTTGCACTTTCCGTCGCCTACGTACAAACGCGACCTTCCCGCGTCAGAGCGTGTCACTCGACCAGACTCACCGCTTGAAGGGTTTTCTCTGGGTGAAGAAAAGGTATGTTTGCGCATAGATTCGACTCCTTACCTCTTCAACACTCGAGTGTCGTGCTCGTCATATTCTGGACCCTGACTGTTTCTATTTTCAGCCATTGCCCGTATTACCCACGAATACGTCCAGGACACCCACACCGCCAGTAGAGATTTCAAATTTTGTACCCCTACCGCCGTCATTCACACGTCTTCCTTACCACCCTCGTCTGCAACGATCACCCTCACATTCCCGCAATGGTTCTACTTCCACTGGACGAGTGCCTCATTCTCGCTCGCATTCAACAACTATTTCAGTCGTTCGCGCGCCTAGCACGCACACACATTCACCTTCGCCCAGCCTAGCTCGCCAACCGTCGCTTCCTTTACTGGGGGAAACCACTGTACTTGCTCTGCGAACGCATACGCCCCCTCTCTCCGCAAAACTCTTCCCCGTCACTCTCGCATATCCTAGATCGCGTTCGCAATCGTCGGCTTCCATCGGAATCAGCGCATATAACGTGGTTCCTGGTACCTCGGCACCAAAATCGACACCTCTGCGCCGTCAATCTGCACATCCGCTCGTATTGCCTCCTACAGCTTCTCAGGTACCTTTGCCGTTCCCCCTCCCGTCACCATTATCACCATCAAGACCGGGGACAGCACATGGGAGCGTATCGGATCAGAGTGTACGCAATGCCGTATACCTTGACTCCGAGGAAATTAGTGCGAAGTTGAACCAGCTTTTGAAGATGCAAGGCGATTGCGAGGAACTCGAACGCGATCTGGAGGAAGAACTCAGTCTGAACAACACGGCGCAAGACGACGAGTCTTCTGGGTCCACAGAGGATCGGGAATTACTCACCCCGACACCAGAACGCTATGTACCACCTAATACGCCCCTTCCCGGTACGCATACATCACCTTCGAGTGGGCCTTCTCCGCCCTCCCGCTCCTTCCTTACATCCTCCCAAATTTTCCTCGGTTCTTCGCCACCCACGTCTCGTCCCAGCACGACCGAGAGTTCTATCTATCCAAAGTCGTTGCACTTCCAGCCATTACCTACCCTCCATTCCCTTCCTAAAACCCCATCATCTGAGGATGAAACCGATCTTGGCTCCCCCATGTTCCCAAGGACTTACGCCTCGGACAGCGAAGCGGATACGCCGGGTACATCGCCTGCTATCAGCGCGAAAGAGCCCTCTGTTCGTATCCAGAGTGCCCTTCCTGTTTCAATGAACCAATCTTCATGGAGCCTGGATAGCAGCATCGTTGATCTCGGCAGGTCTGCCGCGTCCGTGGAAAAGGAGCCCATGAGAGAAAAGGCAGGAAAGAGACAACGGCTTGCTTCGTTTATTTCCAGGTTTTCGGTTCTCCCAGCACCCCATCCCACAGCTGCAGGTGTTGTTCCTGGAACCTGGACGTCTACGTCACAAACCTCGACGGCGGCGACAGCCGAGGACAACGCTGACGCTGATTCGCGGACGCCAACCCGGACACCTGTCTTGGGGAAACCAGCGTCCCTCAAAATAAATACGTCTTTTCAACCAACTCGTGCAACACATACGCCCTCCACGTCTACTTCGACTTTTGTCTCCGCAGAATCAGCATTTTCTCAGTCATCATCGGCGACGTCTGTATCCACTGGATCCGATTCATCTTATCCCTCGACTGCATATAAACCCATTTTATCCTCCATGTCGACACCGGCGTTCTTTCCACTCCCTCCTAGCACCATCCCATCATATCCACCCATTTCGCCTCAGACTTTGGGTCTCGATAGCGATCCATTCGCAACCCATAAGCCCGTCAGAATGTCAACAGCAGTGTCTCAGCTAGGAACACTCACTGCGGTTAAATCACTCGAACATATTCCCAGTGCCGCCCCTTTGTTCACATCCTCACCTATTGACATCCAGTCACCTGTTTACCCTGGGGATGTCGCCGTGTCCACACCCCTTACTCCATCGAAGAAGCTCAGACAGACCATGCATCGCGCCAGTCTGGGGCTTGGGTTGAAGGGGTTGATCGGGCGTGTGTGGGAACGAGATGACGAGGTCCCTCCAACACCAACCATTGCTTGGAGACGAGGATCGGACGCACGAAAGCAACCTACGTTGGAAGAAAGCAAGTGGCAAGATTTTGGGCTCGAATCGGACATTCCTAAGCTAGAATCCAGCGAGAGGGTTGGTGTTCGTATGGGGATTGGGCGAATGAGTGGCGTTCGGCTTGGGATAAATCGATATCGGGGAGTTACCCTTCCGTCCGCCATGACGGGTGGTTCAAAGAGAAAGTTGGTCATTAGTGGTGTGAGCGATATGGAAGGGTTTGAGGCTGTTAAGGCCTGGTGCGAGGTTCGTCCCCTGCCATTAACCGTTGCGCATATACTCACATCTAGGTCCAGGGTTTTGGTGAAATCCGGGATATACAACGGAAAAACGGGGCTTTGTACGTTGATTTCAGGAAGGCGAGCGTAGCTGATACGGTAAGCTCATGCGCCCGTTTGCGTTTCGTTCGCTCATTGGTCCTTCATTTCTGCAGGTATGCCGGGTCCAGGCCCAAGTGTACATCAAAGGCGCTGGGAGCGTATCCCTGTCGTGGTGTACTTCATCCAAGAAGTAAACCATTGGCTGGAACCCAGGTCTGGCGACGATCGCCTTTTGATCGTGGAAGACGAGGAAGAAGAACGACTTCGGTGACAAAGTTAGACATGACAGGTTGACGGGCGACGGACGGACATTGACAAGACATTCCGATGGCATTGATCGTCCCCTCCAAAGTCCGCGGCAAGTTGACTTTGTTGCCCTCCGTCGGAATCTCACGACGTCAATTTTCGAGTGCGCAGAAGGGCGCCTGGGATTGGAGGTCCGAGTGCCTCGTGTGTTTCCCTCCTCTCCATTTGCGTTTTATCGCCATTCGCCTATTTGGTTGGCTGGATTTTTCCCTTTGTCCAGCCGCGCCTGCGACGCTTCGTCACGTTTCGTGTCTCCGTTTGACCTCGTTTTGTGTTGGATAGGGTGGATGACGTCTGGCCTCCTTCACGACCGATTATTTTCTGCCTCGTTTGACATGGTTGGATGGTAGATTCGTTGCCTACTCCCGACCCTCTTTGACCTGGGTTCCGCATCCACGCCCACTCCCGCTAATTTCCGTATATGCCCATACACCCTTTACCTCGCCCGCCTGCTTTCTTCATTTGTCTTGGCCTTTACCTCCCCGCCCTTCTCTCTCTTCCTGGACATCGCCTTCGTCCTTCACCCGGTCACAGCATTCTCCCGGTACTCGGGATAGTTTCTTCCGCTCCTCCCCTCTTTATTTCTCTTTTTCTCTCTCCGGCCTGTTTATTATTGGGTTTTTATTCTTCTCTTATGCGTAACATATTCTGAATTATTTTGTTTATAAGGTTTTTATTCCCTTTTTTTGGTTCCTTGTCTTCCTCAGTCTGCCCGTCTCGACCTGGCTTTCTTTTTCGATTGGGTCGATGTCTCCGTTGGTCACTGTCCTCTTCCTCTTAGGTCATCGTCTCTTTTTGGGCTTTTTGGTTGATTTGAACTAATGCCTTCCTTTCTTTCGACTTCTTTTTCTTCTCGTTATCTTTCTTTTTGAAAAACAACCCTTGCTATCCTTGATACTTTACTACAGAGTCCCGGCGCCCACCCCCTCTTTATCCCGTCCAAAACCGCGATACCAGCAACCTGCCTGCAGCAGATGCGCCCTCACCCAACCCCCAACCTTTTGCATTGTAGTGTCGACCACTGGTCGATACCTATGACGACGACGACGACGACACCACCCCATTTATCGGACGACTTCCACGCTCCTTAGATCTCCTTCTCGCTTTGGTTCGAGTTTACGACCGCACACTCTCATTGTGAAACTACCATCACCGGCACACTCCCTTGGATTCGGCATTTCATCTGTATTTCCCTCATTCGACTTCGACAACCGACATTTCTTTGGATAATGTCACAAGTACACTGTCATTACGCCGTCATCATCAGCTCGTCCCGTCTTTCTTCCTGGATCAACTGTATTCAGGCCTTGGATCGTCGTGTATGTTTGTTGTAACATCACTACTGCCACATTCGCATTTGGAGGCTTTTGGCCCTCTTATCACCACCAACACTATTCACTCTAGACCGCATCATCATCAACAATCCTATCTTGTTGTATAATATGTCGGGCTGGGTGTTGTGTGTATCTCGCTGCAGCGCTGCTTGGTTATCGCGCATCTTTCTCCCTGGATATTCTCATTCCTTGATCAAGTATTTTTCTTGATTGTATGGATACAGCCGAGGTGTTCCTCATTCCGATGGCTTTGGACATTTGGACGCCGCCGCCACATCTTCCCCTTTTTTTGAATCTCTCATGCTCTTTGCGGTCGTTCGGACCGAACTGCGAACTGATCCGTTGAGAGTTTTCTCTCGTCCACCCGGATGTTCTTGGTTGTGTAGCGACTCTCTCTGTAGTAAAGTTTATTTATGTGTCATCGTACATAGCCAACATCGCAATTATTAGAACAGAACTATCCGTACAACGAACCTATAGACTATCGAGTACTGAATTGAAGCAAATAGCCACTTGTGTATGAATATAACTTGGTCGTTTTTTTTTGGCAAAGTTCATGCGGTGATTTCTAGAGTGAACGGTCTATTGAAACATGCTATGTGGACTGATGGGAGGGCATCAAAAGTATATGGTGCTGCAATGATGGGATGAATGGCATCAGATTCAATGATTCCAAGGACCGGAAAGGGGAATGCGTTTTGAGATGGTTTGTGACTGACTTTGGGCCAGATCTCACCACGGGGTTACGCAGACGATTCGGATCGGTGGTTGAGATTTGGTCTGGAGGAAATTTCAAATACAGTAAACTCCTGGGGTCGAGGGAGGGTAGTTAAGCGCTATGGCCGCCTTCCGGCGTCTATTACAGGGTGACGCGACGACACTTACCGCGAACAATGCTGCGCACAATGTAATGACGTGGGGTACAATCCCGTTCATTGTCCAAGAGAATGAAGATACGCAATTCATGGTCGTGTTCGGTCGTGTTTCGTGGACCGGGTTGTATTTTTTCGGATATTAGATACAATTTATGAATTTATTTGGATCGGTGCGGGGTGTGGGAGGAAGGGGGCATATCCGAACATGGGCTCTTCGTAGCCGGAAAACGTTGCAGTTTAGAAGATTGCAAAATGGTTAACCGCGCAACGTGGTTTGCTCCTTGTTCCGGACTCTGGAGCTTCAACACCTTCCAAGGGTTCAATGGGAAGCTTCAAGGTTGTGACTGCAATTCTAGGGTAAATGTTCGTAAACGGTGATGCGGACCACGCAAGGAGGACTAGTAACTAAAAACACGATCTAAAAGATCTTGCAAACGCAAACGCGAGACGCGTCAGCTCCTAATGGTTCAATTTGTTTTCGTTCGCCCTTTGTGACAAGCTTTCAACAAGCTTTGTCGGGTTTCTGTGATTCAGCGCCAAAAACAACGTGGAGATGAGATTGTATCATGATACGTTGATTCTGTCAGGGAAGGCAAGGGGAGATTGATCCTTCGGACAATCGGTGGGCAGCAGACAAGTGAATATATATCAGCGTATCGATGTGGCTGGGATACCCTACGGAGTTGCTGAGATGTTGGGTTGGTGCTTGGGGAGACGCCGGGTGCGGCATTTGAATGTGAATGTGAAATTTGATCCTATTGGGATCGAGGGAATGGGCTCTGGCCTTGTTGACGGATGGAGCTCTGGCCAGGGAGGACGATTTGGGAGAAAAAGAGGTCGGAAAAAAAGGGAAATAAAGTGTGACGAATTTTTTGGTTGGTGGATGGCCCTGGAGACGTGCTTTCTTCGCAGAATTTGGAGCAAAGTTTCGACAGAGCTGCCGATGAGACGAGAATGCGATTTAGACGGCGCTCTCGGAGGTTATGTCTGGAAATGCAAGACCAAAAGTGAGGGTAAAGCAAGGGCAGAGGGTTCGGAACAGTTTTGGGGGTGCTGACGACGAGGGCGTCAACTCAGCCAGTTTTTTTGCGGGTGGCTGTCCAGCACTGGGCAGAGCAGAACGGTGAAAGGAAAGTTCCAAGGAGATACGCGCCTACGAAAGGGATGACACTGGCGATGACATTGAGGATATGAAGAACGTAACAAGGGCAGAGGACAAAGGGCTGCGTATTATGTGTTTGGGGCATACAGCGGCGTGATGAAAACCTGCCTCATGGTTGGGAGAACTGGAGCGTGTAGAACAGGTGCCGAGATAACCTGTCGAACTCTGGACTTGTGAATTCGGTGAGGTCTGTCAAGGTTGGGACATTGATGATACAAGAACGGATCCACACCTGAAAACGTGGTGATAGGGAAACTCGTAAGGTGAGTGGATTCCCTAGAAAGTCTAAAAGGTCCTTTAGCGCGCGTCTATGTATGTGATATGAAAGAGAACATGAAGCTGCGTATGGATTGCCTAGGGGGTGCCCCTCCTCGCTCCCGTCGAGGTGGTGCAACTCGTAGGATATCATACGAGGGCCAGAACATTACCGACTTGACTTGACCTTTCCAGCGAGTTAACGGTTTGTGGATGAGCGCTGAGCGCTGAGCTTTGCAACATAACAGCGAATAGTGCTAGTGATTCCGTGGACTTCGCCTCGTCACCCTTAGGGTGGGTGGGAAACTGTTGTGCTGTGTTGGCACAGCAGCTCGACACACGTGGACTTCATTCATGTCGTATCAGTCCCGCTTCCAGCACATCCCTCACTACTGCCTCTGAGGAGGCTTGAGGACCGTTAAAATCTTCTGTACGAAGAATCCTCCGAAATTACCAATATAAAGAGGTTCTCAAACCAAGGACCTTGCGATTAGATGGCAGCATGTAAGTAGCCTTCGGTAGGTTTATTTTTCTAGCAATCGTGGTCGATGACACTGTATATAATCGTTCTGCAGCCATCCACCTGTCTTCTTGCTGTTGCGCCGCAATCCGCGAGGCTTGCGACTCGTGTTTTATATGCTTTTGCCAAGATCAGTCTAATTCTGCTGATTGTTGAATGTTTTTTCTCGATTACACCCGACCTACGCTGTCACTTTGAGGTCAACATTCTATTCAGGCGTACCGCATCCATAGGAGACGGCGGGGACAGCAACAAAGCTAGGTATGTGTATGTTGTGTCTCTTGGCTGCATTGACCGCTGTACTTGCAAAAAATGTTTTAACGAGACCTTTGTAGTGTTCGGTTCCGTGACTCATGTGCCCTAGGCTGTGTCAGTCTACAATACTTTGCCGATCGGAAACGCTCCCCTTTGGGAGATAGGAATAGCTTCTATCCAAGCGCCTATCGTTCCTTATTTTTACAAACAAATAAGTGATCGGCGGACTGGACGTGGGGGCGGTTTCGGTCATTACGCCCCCCTCATGGGGGCCAGCCGTTTTACGACCAGGCACTTCAAGTGACGCTGCTCCAATATATAAAAACTGCTTGCGGCTCCTGTATGCGCCAACATAATCATGGATTCCCCCTTATCCAGCTCACCTTCCAGCACGACGACCTCCCCTGCATCCAGCCCAATTTTAAGCGCGCAATCCCCCTCGCCATCAGCCCCAACTACTGCATCTGCCCTCGCACAAATTTCAAGCGTATTGGACAAATCGGCCACCCTGTTACCTGCTCCAGCTGCCAACCCGCCGGGCCCCTCTTCACCCGTGCCACCTGCAAATCCCTCGGACGCGTCTCCACCTGGCCCAGCCGGAAAGGCGCTATTCTCCTTCCTTCCTCGATGGCCGAACTTGGAAGATATTATTGTCCCTGAAGTTGGAAAGATAACTGTTAAGCAGCAAAAGAAGGGTACGTAGAGTCGCCTCTTGCACTATAGGCCATCTCTTATCAGGCATAGAGTTTGAGGGACTCGGAATTCAGTTCAATATTGTCATTGCGATCGTACGTAGCTTTTATCCTGATTTACATGGTTATAATAACTTCTCCCTTAGTCGACTTTTACAGCCAGTCTAGTCATAGCATTTCTATCGCTAGCGCGCGATATTCTCCTCAACAATAGCAACACCCCAGGCTTAGGTCAGAGTCGACCTCTTGAAATAGGGATGATGCTTGGGTTCCTCACAACCGCCACGCACCTTGTCATCATCATAGTGGCAGGACGCGCGGCCACCCTATCTTTCCGAATCAAAGCACTAGGGCAAAAGCCCAAAAGTCTAGACCTCAAACACTTCCGGCTCTATTTCTACCTCTGCGAACAACTTCATCTCATGGCCACCACACTCTTCCTCGCCACCGTCCTCTACATGACCATTTACCTCTTTTCCCCTCGACTTGTTTATCCCTTGGTCCTTTACGGCTATACTACGATTGGAGTTTACCTGTTCTACAGGACTGGATTCTGGAGGGCCTCTGTACTCGTTGAGGATGTTAAGAGCATATGGACACTCACTTGTAATATGATTCCTGAGAGGGCGGCGATTCCGAAATGGTTCGGAACGATCGGCACTTCGTTTGTGGAGAGGGTGAAGCGCATCTTTGCCAAAGGTTCCACGGCTCGGAGGACATCCGCCGATAATCGGGCCTAGTCAGGTCTTACTGAGGGTGATGATAACGGTCCGACTGGAGGACGGTAATATTGAGGTACTGGGGTGGTGATATCGTGTCCAGGTTTCCTTTACAGTGTACTGTATGTGTATATGTATCACCATGTTACATTTTTTCTTTGTACGCAAACTGGGTGTTAGATTCGTTCCTTTTCCATTTAGTGTCTTGCTCTGTCCCCCTTCCTTGGCTAATGCTTTTCGTTCAAGATGATTCGTCAAGGGGCATGCCCCAGTCGAAAAGGGTACAGTATTGAACTCCACTTTGCCGATTCAGTGTTAACGTTGGCATTGCAGTTGCAAGGCACCGACTTGAACAAGCGGTGCCTGAACCTATCCACAAACCAAACCTTGCCTCAAACTGAGTACTAAGTTCTGTACTGATCTCCCATCCCACAACTACCTTCCTTATTTCCGCCTCTTGCTCTTCGAAAAACGCGGTTATGGCGCGTCAAACTTGAACGCGCAAATCCAAGCGAACTGGCGAAGTCAAATCCGGCTTTCTTTCCAACCTTTTTTCTGCCGAAGTCCTGACCATAATCTTTTCCTTCCTTCAAGGCCAATACGCAGAGGAGTTCAGTTGCCGGAAAACATCGGGATGTATCACCGTTACCCACGTGTCTCGAGCTCGACGCTGGGGGAACGTCGCCCTTGGTTGCGGTCTGCTTTGGAGTACCATCCGGAGTGGAGATCCATATATCGCAGACTGGTTGCACGGAGCTGGTGGGATCCCCCTTTTCGTGGAATATACCATGGAAACTGCAGGCGACGAAGCCGCATTGACGTTGGTTCTCCATACCGGTACCCCAAAACCCTGTTGTGCTTGTGTTGGCGACACACGTGAACTTCATTCATGTCGTCTCACTTCCAGCACATCCCTCATTACTGCCTCTGAGGATGCTGCAGGACTGTTAAAATCTTCTCAAATCAAGGACCTTGCGGTTAGATGGCGGCATCGTAAGTAGCCTTCGGTAGGTCTATTTTTCAATCGCGGTTGATGACATTGTGTATCATCAGTCTTGCAAACATCCACCTGTCTTCTTGCTGTTGCGCCGCAATCCACGAGGCTGGCGACTCGTGTTTTACATGCTTTTGCCAAGATCGGTCTGATTCTGCTGATTGTGGAATACTTTTTCTCGAGTACCCCCGACCTATGTTGTCACTTTAAGGTCAACACTCTATTCAGGCGTACCGGATCCATAGGAGACGACGGGGACAGCAACTAAGCTAGGTATGTCGTATTCCTTGGCTACATTGACCGCTGTGCTTGCGAAAGATGTTTTAACGAGACCTTCGTAGTGTTCGGTTCCGTGACTAATGTACTCCAGGCTGTGTCACTCCCGTCCTTTGCCGATCGGAAACACTCTCCTTTGAGAGATAGGAATAGCTTCTATACAAGCGCCTATCAGTCCTTATTTTTACAAACAAACAAGGGATCGGCGGACTGGACGTGGGGGCGTTTCGGCCATACGCTCGCCTCATGGGGGCCAGCCGTTTTACGAGCAGGCACTTCAAGTGACGCTGCTCCGATATATATAACCTGCTTGCGGCTCCTAGGTGCGCCAGCTTAATCATGGATTCCCCCTCATCCAGCTCACCTTCCAGCACGACGACCTCCCCTGCATCCAGCCCAACTTTAAGCGCGCAGTTCCCCTCGCCATCGGCCCCAACTACAAGCTCACGCACCGCATCTACCCTCACACAATTTCCAAGCATATCGGACAAATCGACCACCCTCTTATCCGTTCCAGCTGCCAACCCGCCGATCCTCTCTCCACTCATGCCACCTGCAAATCCCGGCTCAACCCCTTCTCCACCTGCCCCAGCTGAAAAGCCGCCGTTTTCCTTCCTCCATCTATGGCAGGACTTGACAGATATTAATGTCCCTGGAGGTGTAATAACTGTTAAACAGCAAAAGAAGGGTACGTCGAGTCTCCTTTTGCACTATATACCATCTCTTATGAGGCATAGAGTTCGAGGGACTCGGAACTCAGTTCAACATAGTCATCGCGATCGTACGTGGATTTGATCCTGACTTGCAAAGTTGATAATAACTTTTCCATTAGTCGACGTTCACGGCCAGTCTGGTTATAGCATTTTTATCGCTAGCGCGCGATATTCTCCTCAACAATAGCAACACCCCGGGCTTAGGCCAGAGTCGACCCCTCGAGATAGGGATGCTGCTCGGATTCCTCACAACCGCCACGCACCTCATCATCATCATAGTGGCCGGACGTGCGGCCACCCTGTCTTTCCGAATCAAAGCACTAGGGAAGAAGCCCACCAGTCTAGAGCTCCAGAATTTTCGCCTATATTTCTACCTCTGCGAACAACTTCATCTCATGGCCACCACACTCTTCCTCGCCACCGTCCTCTATATGACCTTTTACCTCTTTTCCCCTCGACTTGTTTATCCCTTGGTCCTTTACGGCTACACTACGATTGGAATTTACCTGTTCTACAGGACTGGCTTCTGGAGGGCCTCTGTTCTCGTCGAGGATGTTAAGAGCATATGGAGACTTGGGAGGGATATGATTCCTCATATTCCGAGATGGTTTGGGAAGAGCTCCACTTCATTTGTGGAGTTCGTGAAGGCCATCTTTGCTAAAGGTTCCATGACCGGCGAGATCTCCCCCCATAATTCGGCTGAGTTAGGCCAGGTTGGTAATAACGCTCCGACTGGAGCACCGTAATATCGAGGTACCGGGGTGGTTGTATTGTGTCCAGGTTCCCTTTACAGTGTACTGTATATGTATAATGTTACATCTTTTCTCCGTACTTATCGTAAACTGGGTGCTCTGAAGAGACTTACATTCGTTTCCATTTAGCGTCATATGGGCAATTCCACCCCTTTTGTTGTGTCTTTTATGGCCCAAAAAATGAATGTTTATCTGTGGTGATATACACCAGCCTGTCCCCCTTCCTCAGCAAATGCTTTCGTTCAGGATGATTCGAATTCGTCAAGGGGAATGTCCCAGTCGAAAAGGGAATCGAACTCCACTTGGCCGATTCGGTATTGGCGTTGCAGTCGCAAGGCACCAATTTGAACAAGCGGTGCCTGAACCTATCAGAACCTTGCCTCAAACTGAGTGTAAGTTCTGTACCGATCTCTCATCCCACAACTACCAAGTCACGACTTTTCCTTATTCCCGCCTCTTGCTCTTCGAAAAACGGGGTTATGGCGCGTCAACCACTTACTGACAAATCCACTGGCAAACGAACTTGCGAAGTCAAATCCGGCTTTCCTTCCAACCTTTTTTCTGCCGAAGTCTTGACTAGGATATTTTCCTTCCTTCAAGGCCAATACGCAGAGGAATTCAGTCACCGGAAAAGATTGGGATGGATCACCGTTACCCACGTGTCTCGACGCTGGAGGAACGCTGCCCTTGGTTGTGGTCCGCTTTGGAGTACCATCCGTAGCGGAGATCCAGATATCGAAGACTGGTTGAACAGAGCTGGTGGAAGCCCCCTTTTCGTGGAATATACCATAGAAACTGCAGGCGACGAAGCCGCATTAACGTTGGTGCTCCAAAAACTCCCCCAAATCCAATCACTTTCTATCCGAATCGTGCCCTCCGTCGATGCCCTGACTTATGGGAGAGTTTGGAGCAGGATTGTGGTCATGCTTTCGAAACCTGCCCCCTTGCTGGAATTGTTTGAGCTCCAGGACAAGAAGTATAAACGGGAGTACCCTCTTCGGCTTTTTGCCAACACCGCTCCAGCTCTTCGAGAGTTCAAATTACACGGGTGCATCCCAATCCTCCCCGCCCCGTTTCTGGACAATTTGACTGCGTTTTCGATCTGCATTGCCTCCCCGCAGTTCGACCAAGTTGAATTACTAGCTGCGCTGGGCAATATGCACTGCCTCGAGTATCTCAACCTGGAGATAGCGTTTACGTCCATGGAATCGTTGAAGGGAAACGGCGGACTCATTATCTTGCCCAATAGACAGGTCGTTCGTCTTCCTCTGCTGAAACAGTTCACCTTTGACGGCAGAAACTTCGACGATGACGTTGAATTCCTTTCCCATTTGTCCTTCACGGCAACAACGTCCATCCTGTTCGCCTCGTCGTTTTCAACTCCAGACCTATCGGCCTTCCCAAGGTTCATCGACGCCTATATTCAAGCACGAGATGCTCCGACTCCTATCCTATCACTCCAATTGACGTGGAACGACCGAACCTTGGACCTGATGACAGCAGATAAATTCCAAGATATGCCACCAGAGAGTACACCGCCGACTCTGGGCCTCAAACTAGCAGGTCCATGGGCCGAAGACGATCAGTTTCCCACTTCGTGGGTGGAGCATCTATTGAAGTTGCCACTAGCAAACTTGAAGCATCTTGACACCAATTGCGAGCTTGGTGGCTCCTTCTGGGACAAGCTCTCGCAGATCTGCACCGAGCTCAACTACGTTTCTGTGGTGGGAGTGGCTGCATACGAGTTTATCCATTGTCTTCTCGACGATTATAAACGAAACTGCCCGCTGATCAATGGTTCCCGTCCTCAGGACAACGATCCGGATCCCAGGACAGACCTGACAGACGAGGAGCTAGCCGATAAGATCGATCAATGGTTTGCCTGGTATAGTCCTGCGTTCTGCAGTTTGCAGACCATTGAACTCATCTATATGGACTTTGAAGACTGCCAGTCTATGATCGAGTTCTTGCAGATGGCGCTTCGAGAACGAGAAAACTTTTCCTGTTGGTGTGTTAAGGACATCGTAGTCACGGAGGCCGAGAACTTTGAAATGGGGATGGTTGATACTTTGAGGAAGGTGGTGACGGTCCAGTGGGATGACCAGGAGTTTCCGATTTTTACTGACGAGGAGCTTGCAACCATGTATATGGACGACTCGGATGATGATGGAGATCTGTAGTAAATGTAGAGTCTATTGGTTCGTAGTGGCGTAATGGAATGACAAAATACCGCTCGAACTCTTATTCGACGGGCTTTACCATGCCATGCCTGGACTTATCGGTTATCCCCAAGACCAATTATTTTTGAAGTCGTCTAGTTAGACGTGAAGCGCCCCCCCGCCTCCGCATGATATAAAAACGCGTTTTAGTGGGATAAAATGCCGCGGTAACCCATTCAATGGAAAGTGATTCCTGTGCAGCAGCTTTCAAGGGTTTCATTCGACGACCAGGCCGTATGTGTAACAATTTATCTATTTCAGATGTGAGATACACCCACGGAAACCTGCCTGTGTGCAACGGGCTAGTATCCGCGATATTCGTTGATATACGCGGGATGGAGACCCCCTAGAGTGTCGACCATCAATTTATGTTCCATGCTACTCGTGTAGATGCGATCTGCTGAACATGAGTCAGCTCCATAATTTATATTAGAACTGACAAAAGACATACACGAAGAGCATTCAACAAACAGGATCCCCTTATTGAATGAAGTCGGAAGCAGCGAGTTCAACCGGGAAACGAGATTGTCGGTGCCCCAATGAGATACGCTATAGCATTTCACGTATACTCGTTTCAGGTTATAAAATCGTGTGAGGAGAGCGTCCAATTCCAACCATCCCCCTTGGTAGAGGGTAAACTCTCCACTATCATACCAAGCGAGGTCACAAAGAAGAGTGATATCATGAAGTATCTCGGGAGTAGGAAGACCCGAGAGAAGCGCCATGGCCCAAGGAAATGCGTCGAGGCTGTGAAATGGTACTTGCATGGTGACAAGGGTGATACTGGAGATCTTTCGGAGTTTGTGGGGTTTCAATGGACCAAGAGGATTTCGAAGACTTTTTGAAAGACCTGAACCACGAAATTATTAGGAATGCAGCAGAATAGGTGGAATTGATACACACAAGAAGGAGCTGGGTCTATGAGAATGGTCTCGAGAGTGGGCGAGACGTGAGATATGAATTTGCAGTGGTCTTCATACGAGCTGTCCGTATCACGTCGATCCAACCCCATGAATACTTGGAGCTTGGATATGTCAAAAGGAGAAACAGGGGATAGGAGGAAGTCTAGTATCTGGCAATCGTCCTGATCTTGAGTTGATAGGACAAAGGACCTAAGAAATGGCCGTTCTTCTGATCGATTTCTGGTGATATCGTTCTCGTCCTCTGAGCCCGGCTTGGGAATTGTAAAGGTGACCCGTTTGATGAAGAGTTTTTCCAAGGCGACACATCGGTACAGTATTTCGATAGGAAGGTCCCATATCTCTGACAGGTCGAGCGAGGTAAGGAATCTTGAGCTGAGGACGAGATGTAGATTTTCTACGAGTCCCTCAGATCCTCTCAGTCTGACACCAAACCTGCTCGGGCGGATCTGGAGAGAACGCAAGGATGGGAAGTCGCCAAGTACGGAAACAGCTGAGACGCTGGCACGCCAAGTCAGCTGCGGCACCGTAAGGAAGAGACGGTGGATATGTGCCCGGATGTGAGGGAACATCGTCACAGTGGTGATAAGTGGACTTGCTGTCGTCCCGGAGACGAGATCCAAGGCGGCTTGAACATAGAGATATGACCAAGCAATGGCACACCAAGTTTGGGAGACGAGGCTGCAAGAGAGAAGGGTTTTCGTTCCCTCTTGGTCTTCGTTTATGAAATACATGAATTCGTGGACGATTTCTGCGGGAAATATCGAGGTCATTGCGGATTGCTCAAGCGCAAGTTGAAGCGAAACGCAATTGGGCTGACTCGCCATAGACACGTGGGAAGGTTCGAGGAGGCGGTCATGTGATGCTACTCGGGCCGGCCGAAGCGCAAGAGGCTTTCAGCACGAGCACGTCTCTTCTGTTTTCATTTTCTGGAACTGTTGCTTTTACTATCAACACCAACATTACAGTAACACGACGTATCCAGCTTTAGATGTTTTTCACACATCCCCCTGGGCTCACTCTTGAGAACGGGTATCTGGATAGCTGGTTAGGCTGGCCCGTGCAGGAAACACGTTGTCTACTGTAAGTCTTCAGATTCTCGTCCCATCTGGGCTTTGTGTTTGTGTTACACCCATTCACCCGCGAACCCTCGAAGCTCGGAGAGACAATCAAAGACGCGCTGAAGGCAGGGTCGCATGTGAGGCAGGAGCTCGGTACCGAATCCACCATCAATCACCTGGTCTCAACGAGTGTTCGCCAGCAACGCCCAACGAAAAACTATTTGGGAGGACCTCGTATGCGCGTCAAAGTGATCAAGCGAGTCGGAAGTGGGTCGTATAGTGAGTTCCTGTGTTATCTGTAAGCTAGTTGCTGATTGTTCATTCAGGCCAAGTATACGAGGCAAAGGCGTTTGCAGATGACTCGTCAGCCGATGCTGAAGGAAAAGTCGTAGCTTTGAAGCAGTCGCATATAACCAAGCACACGGCAAATCCAATGCTTCTCCATGAAGCTTGCGTATTGTCGATATGTGCTGGCCATCCTGCGTTCCCTACCGTGCATGCTTGGGGGAAATCACAATACTTTGAATACCTTGTGATGGATTTCCTTGGGGAATCCCTCGGAGAACTCGTTCGAAGGCAAAAACGAATCAATCTACGTAGTTCACTCCTCCTTGTCCCCCAGATGGTGCCATTTCATTCCTCCGTTATGCTCTCTCGTGTTCTAACTCTCGTATCTGGTCCAGCTCGACGCACTTCAGCACCTCCACTCGCATAACCTGATCCATCGTGATACCAAACCTGACAATTTCCTTCTCGGCGTCGGCGAAAATGCAGGACGGGTTCATCTGATTGATTTTGGTCTCGCTCAATACATTCGGGACCCGCTAACGAACCTCCATCGACCATTGAAGGAGAAACAAGGCTGCATTGGCACGATGTGGTACGCAAGTTACAACGCCCATATGGAGCTCAGTGAGTCCAGCAGTCCCGGCTACAACTTATCCATGACAAACTGTTTCTAGGTCTTTCACGCCGAGATGACCTGCAGTCTCTTGTCTATTCGATCGCATATATGCTAAGGGGTTCACTCCCTTGGCAATGCATCAACAGCGGCACCGAAAAGAATAGAGAGAGCCGATACCAGGACAAGAAGCGGGCTTGGATCGGCTCCAGGCTATTCGAGGGATTTCCCAAGGAATTTGCAGATTTCGCTGATTATGCCCGCAACCTTCAATTCGAGGAAGAGCCCAAGTACGACCATTGGAAGGCCACATTCAAAAGTCTCTCTGACTCTTTAGGATTCCCGGATCACTCTACATTTAACCCGGACTTGGCCGGAGTTGATGACCCCATCGTTCCACAACCCATTCCCGAATCACAATCCAAGGTGCCGCCCGTTGAGAAAGGGCAATATATCCTCGTACGGGTTATACCACCGGCCACTATCGAGGGTCGCTACCAAAGTGGCGACAAAAGTCGATGGCATGATCCTTCTCTTCAAGAACCACAGTGGCAGTTTCCCTTTCGCCCTTTCCTAGTCGCTGACGTTGCCACTCAACTATACGAAGGGTATTGGACAAGACTTATTCCGTTGATCTACAAGCCGGGAGAATTAACAACAGAGGAGAAAAAACGTTTCATTCGGATTGGGGAGACTATGGAGGGTCACCGAGTCGTGACTCCTTCTCCTGCCTGGGGTTTGGAGGACATGTATCATGCTGGCCCACCAAGACTTCTTACTATACATGTCGAGCCCGCTGAAGTGCGTATATATCCTATGACTTGTCTTTGCCACTTGATCTTACCAGTCCCCTACCAGCAAACGATTCAAACACATTGGAGGTTAGACGGAAACCAGCTAGAACGCCTTAAAAATCTTATGGAAGAAGAGTATCCACCAAGTACGCAACTATCAAAAGAAGCCCAAAGTATTATTCGTAATTTGGACAGGATACGACACCAGCACATGATCCGATTTGGCGAGGTGAAGCCATTCACGCCAGCCCACGCCGATATCTCGTCGATTCACCCGGAAACCATGATTGGAGCCGAAGGCGTTTCATGGTCGGGACCTCGAGCATTAATTAAAGAAGGAATTCAATTGCACCGCCGTTACGCCGCCGAAAATGGATGTCCTTGGCCCGAAGACAGAACGAGTGATGATGAAGGTGACGACGATGATCTCAGTGACGATGGCTTTTATCCTTATTTTACCTGGTACCTCGCTGATTCTGTCCCTCAAGAGGATGTACTGGGAGATTGGAAGGTTATTCTGAAGGATATCACCCTCCTGAAGCAGGCTCCTCAGATGCACCAGAAGGTTATGGGTAATGATGACGAGAAGATGGTGAGTCCTGCGTCGAGCATCCTTTGACCACGAAGTCGAATAATTAAATGGTATTTCTGCCATGTAGGTGGCTTATGATTAACAACGACGAGGTCTATATGATTGGAACTCAGGTGGTAGTGCCTATCTACTGGCGTATAAAAATTTGCCGCAAGGTGAATGTGCTGGTTTCGCTATGTCGTGTAGTAAAATCTAGTTAGCTCCATGATATCAACAACGGAAACCTCAATTGCAGACCAGAGGAATGTTCAACAAAGAGTATACCTCGATCAACTAAATTTGGGAGTTGCGAGGAGATCCAGGAGACCAATTTTCTGGCAACATCGTAATTTGCAAGGTCGTCAGGCCAGGAGATATCCGAGTGAAGTCAATCTCCGCTCGAAGTTGCCTCAGCCGCCGCCGCCACGGTTGCCTTTCGTCGATTCATCCTCCACTTGCGGTATCCATCATCCTTTCTCTCGAGATGGTCGACCTCCCTTCATTTAGTACTTACGGACTCATACTAGAGGACGCATATAAGAAGCTCGATGACAAAATCGCACAACTCCAAGAACGTCTTTGTTCTCTTCGAACATTTCGTAACTCCTTTGCCCCCATCTCCAAAATCCCGAGAGAACTCCTTTCAAAGGTCTTTTCCCATACACAAGAATACAGCGGCTTACCACTCCAAGACAATATGGACGTCATGACGCGCTTCTTTGTGAGCTGGGTCAGTCGTGACTGGAGGAATACCGCACTTGCCACACCATCCCTTTGGACAGTCATATCAAATAAAAACAAGAAAATTCCTGTACAAATTGACTTGGCTGAGGCACTACTCATCCGAAGTTCCAATTGGTCGCTGTCTGTTGACCTTTTCCACCCATCCCCCGACGTCTTGCACGCTTGTCGTTCCCACATGCCTCGGGTACAGCACCTGAGGTTGTTGTCCTCGCCTTTGATCGAGGAACTTGACCAACTGTTGACACAACCCGCCCCTCTTCTCACATTCCTGGACTTGGATGGTGACCTTCCGACAAATCCGCTCTTGGGCGTCCATCCGCACCTCCGCTTCCTCAAGATATCCAATACCGTCATTCAGAAGGCATTGCCACTGATAGCCCCAACAATCACAAACCTCCATATGATCAATCCTGCTCAATCCATCAGGGTACATCACTTCGTGAATGCCTTGGCTTCTCTTCCGAATCTATCGGAACTAGTCTTGGTGAAATGTTTTCTCGGTGAAGGCCCTGTCGATTCACGGCCTGAACAAATCAGTCTCCTTGACCTTCAAGTTGTATCCATTACAGATACGCATGGATATGAACTGTTTTCCTTTCTAGGATCTTTTGATATTCCGCAGGCAGCTATAACTGTGACTTGGCCTGAGAAGGGAAAAGTTACGGTTAATGTTCTGCAGGAGTTCTCGGCGTCACTCAATCGTTACCAAGGTGCGATTCCGTTCCAAACTCGTCATCTGGAGATGAAACGCGGAGATCCCCATTTTTCTCTCGACATCTCAAGTGGTCCGATGCAACATCGTTGTTCCCTCCGTTTTCCAGAAGAGGATATCTCAGAGGAGGAGATAGGTGACCTCTGTGAATTTTTGTCATTCGAGGGCCTGCAAACTCTATCGACGAGTACCCTTCCTCTATATATTGTGGAACATAATCTCCAGAATGCAGGGAATATCCAGAGGATTGAGTTCCATGGTCAACTACCACGGGAGCTTACCTGGGCACTGGATCTCAAGAGGAAGGTTAGGTTCTTCTCCACTCTCAAAGAGTTGGTGATCTGCGATATTGGGGAAGAGACAGCAGCACGACTTCGTTATCTTCGAAAGGCTTTGGCCGACCGTCGTGCAGCCGGATTTGGATTGGCTAGATTGGTGTTTGTGAAATGCCGGGCTGTGGATGCCAGTCAGTTTGAAGACGTGGTGGATGTCGTCTCAGTCGATGATTGATTGGGGTGACTTTCAACAATTATTTCCAAGCACACGAACACTCTCATGATATTGTTAGATAATAGCTCCACAATCCATCGTTCCGAATAACATCACCTTATAGTTTTCTGCAGGATTCAATGGAATGCCAACCAGTCAACTGAGGCTCAAGTACTCGCCACAGAGTCAAAAAGATCGTACTGCGTACTAACCTGGCATTCAAGTATCAGAGACGGTGATCATTCTCTTGACTAGCCTATGATTAAC
>ML208349.1:105152-122421 GCA_004369065.1 Pluteus cervinus
TTGAGTACCGTAGGGTATCTGTCATGGGTTTCCTATAAGATAAATCACCGTGCAAGTCCATGTGTTGTTCACGATGTACATATCAGACTCTTTTGGTTGACCCTGTGGGTTTACCATATCGATGCGACCTATGATGCAAGTTTACCCCTCAGATCAAATGGTGATAGTCCCGCTTTTTGTACTAGGTCATCTGGCGTCGCAGGTGAGAAGTGCAGTATTTTCAGGGTATCTTTACCTCGTGGTGAACGATCCAAAAAGAGTGCAAGGTAGATATCGCGTACATACGCACTACAAGACTGACAGCTATTCTCAAAGTCGTAGACGCTCCTTGAAGAATTGTTGCATGAGAAATGCTCCCACTCCAACATTGCACATTAGACGACATCGGCCTGCTCGAATGGTCATCCTGGAAGATGCCAATGTAGATCTGGGTCACCAACTACGATAACGAAGAGCAACAATGCCAACCCGGCGTGGAGAACGGCTCGCCGAATCAAGGTGCTTGGAGTTCATCGCTTTTTTGCCTGACCGTCTACTAGATCTACGATTTCGAGAACAGCTGGAAATGGGTAGGGTTGGGCAGAAACTCAGCACCGCAGTTCTTGACCATTGTTGGTGATGAATACAAAGTGAATGAGGTCATTTCTCCATGTGATCCGGATGATGGCAGGGCCCGGTGAAGGCGGGGGCATGACAGCTAATTTCATATCGATAGGCCTAGTATAGGCCCCTCCAAAAAATCTGTACACACAGGCGGACCCTAAATTTGAGCTTTACTGTAGCGAACCGGGACCTGTTATGTGGACAACTGGAAATAGAAAGCGATGACGATCGTGAGTTTGACCTTTGTGAGAGATCGTGCGTGCAGCGACATATATCGGGCAGGCAATCTATTCGGCGCATGAAACCCCTTGGCACCTGTCCTCCGCGCTTCAAATTACGTTTTCTCCATAAGTTCGAGCTTGCGACCAGGATGGGAATCTCTGGTGGACCTTGGTACCGGTGGTTGTTCGAGGAGAAGAGGTGATTAGGTCACGCATTGTCTCTAGACTCAGAGTCGCGGACCAGGACCTGGTCCGGGCTAATCATAGCCGTTCGTCAACAAACAAGTTTAACTCCCTAACCAAAAGTCCAAAATTTCGAAATTCTACAACTGATCCATCTAATAGCAACCAATCGACCAAAAGTCATATCAACAAGACCGTACACATACATTTATTTAATTTATAACTACCCAAGGCATTTAAAGGTTCGTTTCCGTAAGTATACAAAAAGAGTTTGGTACGTGGTGAGATATATGTATGGGTGTGTGTGTGTAGATGAGCGAGATGAGATGAGATGGGGGGGGTATATAGTACATACAACATAGACAAAAGGCTACATAAAATCGCATATCATCATGTCAAAAAAACCGTCTGCAAACAACCAAGTGTCCTCCTCAAACCAAAAAAAAACACCACAACGAAAGACGAAAGACGAAAGATATCATCAAACTCCAGTCCGCAAAAGCTCATTCAAAATCCTAACCACCGTCCCCGCACCCTCCTTAACCTTCTCCCTATCATCCTCCACCACCCTCGGCAACACCTTCGTCTCAAACCTATCCGGATGCCATCTCCTAATATGTTCCTTAATCCTATCCTTCAACCCCTTCCCACCACCCCCACTCCTCTCTGGATAATGTGAATTATTCAAATACAACCCAACCGCCATACTCGTTATCTCCTCAACACCCATAGGCCTCTTAAACATCGGCCAAGGAAAGCTTTCCCAATGTAACTCAACATCCGTGGTCGTCAACCCACCACCACCACCAAGTCCACTGAGACGAGACCATTGACGTTCATGAACGTCATAGGTCCTCGCAACTTCAAGTGAACTAAGGTTCCGCGAGGCTTTAGCTTGTCGTTCTGCTTCTAAACGTTCTTGTTCTCGGCGGAATGCTTCATGTTGTCTTTTGGCTTGTTCAGCTTGACGACGTGCCCATTCGGATTCGGAGAGTGGTGTGGAGGATGAGGAAGATGATGGAGGAGGAGGGGGAGCACCGGTATCTCGGTCACGGTTTGGTGCTGGACTTGGAGAGGGTACTGCGCCTACACCTACACCGACGCCAACTCCAACGCCGATGCCAGCACCCATAGATCCTGCTCTTGGTTTCCCAGCAGCTGCAGCAGCAGCCGCCGCAGAAGTCGAAGACGAAGTAGTAGCTCTCGCCGAAGACGCACTCGTCGGAGTACTCCAACTAGATCCAGGCGCCCAAGAAGCCCATTCTCCCGATGAAGTCCCCGTAGTCGTAGTAGGTCTCTGTGGGGGTGGCGCTGGTGGTGGTGGTGGCCATGAACCCCCCGACGAAAGTGGTGAAGACGAAGTATAAGACGAAGATCCTGGACCTGCCCAAGCACTTTCCGCTCCAATACTATCATGTCTTCTATTCCTCCTGATATCTTCTTCCCGTTTCCGAAACTCCTCTTGTTGAAGTCGATTCTTCTCTCTTTCGAATTCAACTCGTTGACGTTCTGCTTCGTGGCGTTGACGTTCCATTTCAGAGTGTCGAGTTCGGTCTTCGTGGCGTTGGCGTTCTGGATCTGCATAGCGAGGTCTTTCGTCTTGACGTTGTCTTTCTAGATCGGCAAGACGATTCCGTTCGTGGCGTTCGGATTCGGCGGCGGATGCAGCGCGGTTACGGTCTTCCATCCTTTGCCTTTCTGCTTGTCGTTCGGCCTCTGCTGCCCTACTTCGATCCGACTCGAACTTCCTCAGATCGTCCTGGAGTTTCTGTCTCTTCTGCTCGAGTCGACCGACCTCGTCTTCGAGTTCTCTCCGACTGGCTTCCAACGCCTGTTGTAACTCCCTCTCCTCCTCCAACTGTCTCTCCAGGCTATCTCTCGCTTCTTGTTCCTTCGCGTTCAACCCGACCTCGCGAAGTCCAATGATCTCTTCTCTCTCTTGGACCGCCGCTTCCTTCTCCTGGATATCCTCCTCCCTCTCCTTGACCTCCTCTTCCTTCTCCTTAAACTCGGCCAGGAGGTTCTTGATCTGATCATCTCTCAACTTCAACGCTCCCTCCCTCTTCTTCAAATCCTCCTCCTTCCTTCTCGCATCGTCTTCCCTCGACTTGGCATCATCCTCTCTCCTCCTTGCATCATCTTCCTTCCTCCTAGCTAGATCCTCTCTCTTCCTCGCATCCTTCTCTTGTCTTCTCGCATCCTCCTCTTGTCTCCTAGCATCCCCCTCCCTCTTTCTAGCATCATCATCCTTCCTCTTCGCATCCCCCTCCCTCCTCCTAGCCTCCGTCTCCCTCTTACTCAAATCGCCCTCCCTCTTCCTAACTTCATCCATCCTCTTATCCAACTCCGCCTGTTTCCCAGCAACCATCCCATCCACCTCCGACTTCCTCTCCTCCAACAACGAATCCAACATAAACTGCTTCGACTTGATAGATTCCCTCAACACACCCACTTCCTCCTCTTTATTCGCCAACTCAACTTCCTTCTCATTAACAATATCATGTCTCTTCGCAACCTCCTCTTCAAGTTTAAGAACCAACTCTTCCTTCTTCGTCAGGCGCATCTCCTTGACAGATAACTCTTCGCTTCGTTTAGTGATATCCGCGTCCAATAGGATATTGTGAGCGATTTGAGCTTCCCGGTTATCCAGTAGTGTCGATCGACGGTTCAGTTCTTCCTCCTTCTCCGACAACAACCCCGACTTCCTCGCAACATCCTCCTCTTTCTCCGCAACACTGCCCTCCTTCATCGACACCTCCTGCTCACGTTGAACAACCATCCCTTCCCTCTTCCCAACCTCCTTCTCTTTCCTAGTCAATTCACCCTCACGTTTATTAACTTCCCTCGTCCTCCTCACAATATCAGCCTCCTTCTTCGCAACCTCCTGTTCCTTCTTTATAACTTCCTCAGCTCGCCGAGCAGCATCTTGTTCCTTCCGAAATGCTTCTCCCTCTCTTTTCGTTAATTCCCCATCCCTCTTGGACGCTTCCTCCGCTTTAACAACCAATTCATCCTCCCGTTTAGATATATCCAACAACCGAGTCGTAACCTCCCCCTCCCTCTCCTCAATCCGTGTTTCTCGTCGAATAAACTCCTTCTCCCTCTTCTCGTTTGCTTCTTCCATTTCCCGCCTCTCCCTCTCCCTATCTTTGGGGTCCACCACGGGGATAGGGGTAACGCCAAATGAAGTACTCCCGTTCATTTCACCGATCATATTCATCTTTGAACGGACTGGACCTCGTTTCCTTTGAGGAAGCTTTGGATGCGGGCGATCATGATCGTGATCGGCGACGACGCCGTGGATATCTTCCTCCAAAACCCGATTTGGACCTCTATTCCGGTTGTTATTACTCGGAAGGATTCGATCTCGATCGTATGTCCGAGTCCGAGTCCGATCACGATGGTTATGACCGAATTCATCTTCCCCGCCTTCTTCTTCGTCATCTTCGTCGTCATCTTCGTCCTCGTCCTCGTCAGTGTCATCATCCTCGTCGTGGGCGTGGTTGGGATCGTGGTTAGGGTTGGGATCGTGCTCGTGATCATCCTCGACATCTTCGATATCATAAATATCATTTCCAGTCGCAGCCACACCCACACCCGCACTCGCATTAGGTTTCGACGTCGACTTGGCGGTGACTTTGTTAGATGATGGGCTGGGAGATGGATCGAAATATCTGGATCGGAAAGAAGGTTGCCAAGATCCTGTTGACCCGGGTGGTGGGCCTGCTGAGCCGGGTGCTGAGCCAGGAGGAGGGTGTTGCCCTGGCGGTGCTCGTCCACCATACCCATACGAATAGTTAGGTGAATACCCTGGCGGTCCATATCCACCACCACCTCCATAACCATCATATCGATCATGTCCATATCCTTGTCCACCTCTATGACTACCGTGATGATGCCCACGTGCATGTGTGGGCGGTGGTGAACTTGGAGACCAATCAAGTCTATCGAGTCGACCGTTTAGATCGGAAGAGTAAGGATGTCTTGGTGGGACGTTTATTGGTGTGCTTGGACCGTAGCCACGGGTGTATGGGTCTACAAGTAGGAGGGGCAGGGGGAGTTAGGATGACGAGTAACACGATGGGACGTAGTATGGGGAACGGGAACGTACCATCTAAATCACTTATCCTCCTTTCCCTTTCCCTCTCCCTTTCTCTCTCGCCGCGTTCCCCTCTATCTCTATCTCTATCGCGGTCTCTATCACCTCGATCCCTCTCCCTTTCTCTTCTAGACGAAGACCTCCCCAATTCCCTTACTGTCTCTCCACCCCTTCCTGTCTCTCGGTCTCGGTCTCGATCCCGATAAAACGAAGGTGAGGTATCACCATAGTACCCATACGATCCGGATCCCAACCCCATCGATCCCGAACCACCATAGGGCCCACCGCTACCGCTACCACCATAAGAAGGTCCCCCACCACCTCCATAACCTCTAAAACTAAAATCAAACTCCGATGACGATAAGGACGACGAAGGAGGGTGTGGATGTGGGTGTGGGTGTTTAGCAGATGATGAGAGAGGTGAAGAGGAGATAGGGGTTGCGGTAGCGGTATTCGTGGTTGATGCGTTTGGAGTTGTGGTTGAGCTTGATGTTGTAGAAGATGAGGTAGTAGCGGCGAGGGGGATTGTGGAGGAAGAGGAAGAGGTGGCGGTGAGAGGGATTGTGGAAGAGGTGGATTTGTCAAGAGGTTTCGAAGACAATGGAGGTTGGTCTCCGCCGACACCTCTGGAGAGGAGAGGAAAGTCGGTGGTACCACTGGTACCACTGGATGAAGATGGGGGTTTGATGGTGATAGGACGAATGGAGGTTGTGGAGGGAGGGATAGATGACGAAGTGGAGGTGGAAATGGACGTCGAGTCGGTAATTTCTTGTTGTTTAGGAACATTAGCTGATGTTGAGGAAGACGATTTACGTGGTCGAGTTCTTCCACTTGTGCTATGTCGTGGAGCGCCATCACTTCCTGAACTGAGGCGGTTACTATTCCCTGTCGTCCCCGCCACACCCGTCCCCGTCGCCGCCCCCGCCGTGGAAGGTTCATCTGGTACCTCAGACGACTTTGCCTTCCCTTTCGCCCTAACCCTCGACTTTGATTTTGACTTTGATCTCGAAGAGGTAGACTTTGACCTTCCCAACGAAGCTCCCCGTCCTCCTCCTACTCCCCCGTCATTCTCCTCTAACAAATCAAACCCATCGTCATCATTGTCATCATCATCTTCCTCCCCTCGTGATTCGGGTATGACTTGGGTGGTTATGGATTTCCCCGTTCCCAAGCTTCCTATGCTTACGCCTATGCCGCCACCGGAAGGTAATGATGAGCTCGTGGAATGATTGGAATGGTTTGATCGAATGGAAGTGGTACTCCCACGACGAGCGAGTGAGTATGTACGTGAGGTGGTTTCGTCTGTAGGTGAGATTGAAGGTTTCCAGAATTCGGGTATGGGCATCTTTGGTGGTGATTGAGCTGTTGACCCGAGTGATGAAGGTGTCTGTCCAAGTCCAAGTCCCAGTCCAAGTCCACCTCCAGATCCAGATAGTGATGAGGAAGGAAGCTTCATATCCACCCCCGAACCAGAAGAGGAATTGGTGGGTATCCCGTTGAGTATGATAAACCCATTATCGTTTTCCTCGAATGAACTGGATATAGCCATAGGTGGTGGTGGTGGTGGTGCTGATACCCATTTTTCCCAACTTTCTTTGGGACGAATGGATCGGGTTGTGTGTGGGGAGTGGTTGTCGGACCCACGACGGGTTAGAGGGACGCGATCGCGATCAAAGTCGCGCATTGCGGTTTGGGTTGATGGGAATGGTGGGAGAGGTTGGGATGGTGGCGGGATGAATGAGGGTGGTGGTGCAGGTGTTTTGGAACGTGGTATTGGGGTTGGTGTTGACGTAGTGCTGCTGCTCGTCGTCGTACTCGTCGTTCCATCCTGAATTCTCTCGAGAATCGCCATTTGACCCTTCTTCAACGCCTCACTTGTATCATTCCTAACCGCCTTCGCAGCCCACTTCCTTTCCTTCCTCTCCCTCTCCAATTCATCCTGATAAGTCGAAATAGCAATCCCCTTGATCTCTTGAATAGCTTTTTGATACTCAGCAGTCAACCGATCCCTATTCGACGGTGATGAAGCCAGTAATTTGGATTCAAGACTGGCTTTAGCGTCGTCTACCATGAATTTCAAGTTTTCTTCGATTTTGGCTTTGAGGTTTTGTTTCCATTCGGTACTGGGTTCGTTGTCGTCGTGAGATGATGATGATGATGAAGAGGATGATTGGATGGAAGTGGCGAGTGTTGATGTTGTGGAGGCGGAGGTGCCAAGGGACGTTGCGGTGGTGGAAGAGGAGGACGAGGAAGCGGAAAGACGAGGGTTATGATGAAGGGTAGTTGCCATCCTGCTGGTATTCAGCTAAAAACCAATAGAACAGACAGTGATATCGATATGGATGTCGATGAACACGACCATCCAGCAGTGAATCTGGCACTCTGGAACGTGGGATATGAATTGAATGTTCGTGGACGTCGGGGATGACGATGAACTTACGGGGTTTGGCACTGCTGTTCGGGGTTGAGAATGGGCGCGGAGAAGTCGACCAAAACTGCGCTCTGTGCACGATGCATGCAATGCTGCAGATGCACGTGGAGATGTGTCAGCGATGTGACCTTATCTGATCGCATTAGGTCAGCATCTATGGCTTTCCCATCACAGCCAGGAGTCGTCATTTTCAGGGTAATTTCATGGGCTTTTTTACTGGGCGTTGTTGGCGCCGTTGGGGAGCACGAGGAGCTGGATATGTGTTGTCGTGGTGGTGCATGAGGTTAAGCGAGCACCCTTGGCCCAGTCAGGCTGCGGACAGCGACAAATCAAGCCACTTTGGCTGTCCGGCAAAAACACGAGGCGTGGTTGCCACCCTCCCAATCAAGCTTTACCCGTGAACTTTTTTTCTTTTTCTTTCGCCTTTCCTCATCCTCATCCTCCTCGTCCCTCCCCTTCTCCCCTCGCTGTGGCTCTAGACGATGCCTACATTATCCTCACCCCGTTCACATAAAGCCCGTCAACTATGGCGACAATTCTCAGGATGGTTGGCAACCCCTCAAACAGCTATGCAAACCCAAATCACATCCACTCTCACCACACTCGATCTCGAATATAAAAAATCACCTGTTCGTTCAAGACCATCTAAATCATCACATGAAGCTACCAAAGCAGCTGCTAAACGAAAGATTGAAGAAGAACATTATCGGAATGCAAGAGAGGAGTGGAATAAACGGTTAAAGGAGGTTAACTTGGTGTTGGAGGATTGGGATGATATTACTGTTCAAGAATCAGAAGAAGTCGAGAGGGCGTTGGGTGCTGGAATCATCACTGACGATATCGACGGACCGGCTGCTGCCCCTTCAAATTCAAATTCACCGTTGCCGTCGTCGTCAGAACAAGCTTTGGTGTTGTCTATCCCATCTTCAACTCCATCTACCACAGCCCCATCATCAGCTTGGACTTCACCAGCAATGACCCCTTTAACTCGTTCAGCAAACTCATCAGGTGGTTATGCTTTCGTTAACCCCAAAGATTTCGGTAAAGATGAAGAACCAAGTCCCGAAGATGAATTTCCTTTCGTTTTGGTGAGTGTTTTCCCCCTTCAACTTGGGCTGTGGACAGCGTATTGATGGCGTTGCCCTCCTCTTCGTTTTTGTTCTCGCAAACCTATGCATCCATGTGGACCATGTGGATAATTGGACCCTTTCCTTAGCCTGGCATTGGCGGTGGCATGCCACAGATCCCATCAATCACAGGTGTTCATCCACATCCCCATCCCCATTCATTATTAGTATCACAAGCGCCTCATCACCATAACCATACCGGTACCACCACATCCGCATCCACAGCTAATCCCAACGCCAACGCCAATACCTACCCCCCACCTAATAATACCTCCACGACCACGAACACGACTACGACTGCGGGTACGGTCACAGGTGCAGCTGCAGGTCCAAGTGGTGCTTCTTCCACCCTCAAATGGAATCCAAACTCTCACCTCCAAACCCAACCTCAAACTCATGACCATAATCACGCTCATAATCATCCCCCCATATTCGATCGTATCCCACAACCACCAGACGTAACACCTACCATAGATGGGTTACCACCTCCCAGTATCTCTTCCTTTTCCTCCCTCCCCTTGTCGAGGTCGAGAACGGGTGATGCATATACCTATGCCTATGATCATGATCATGATCATGGACACGACCCGTTAGGTGATATCCTAGGAAACGTGCATCAATTCAAACGAACTCCACCTGATGGCCTACCATTACCCCTACCTTCCTTCACTCAGTCCTTTTCCACCGGGGGTACTTGGAGTCCACAACAACAACAACAGCAGCAGAGTCGGGATCATCATTTGGCGCAGCACCGGCGCACGAGTGGGACAAGTGGGATGAGCGCAAGCACGAGTAGGAGTACGAACTCGAGCGCATCACCACCTCTTTTGTCTTATTCCGGTACGACGACCGCAACGACGTTGTCTTCGTTATCTGCGGCGTCGTTATGTGACCTCTCCTCCGTGCCCTCATCGTCTTCCCACCTATCTACTCGCGATTCCCCCTCCCACTACGAAGAACACCCCACATCTTACCCATCAGACTCCTACCCATCAGATTCCGAAGACTCCTCCGACTCATCCTCCTCCTTTGAACAATTCAAACTCCAAACACGCAAAACCAAAATTTGGGAATTCCATGGAAGTGCAGCAGAAGCGGATGTTGCGTTGATGTTACGTGTTCATCAGATTCGAAAGGGGGCTCAGGTGGCTAGGAGGGAAGTACGAAGGAGGCGGGGAGAGGAGAAGGTTAGGAGAGAAATGAGGAGGGGTGAAGAGCAGAAGGAGAGGGAGGATGCGAGGAATAAGGCAGCGATGACGACAGCAGCGACAACAGTGACGAAAGGGAGGGGTGGGTTGAAGAAGGGTGGTCGTCAGCAGCAGCAGCAACAGCAAAAGGAAAAGGAACAAGCGGAGGCGGACGCTGCCCAAGCAGAAGCCCAAGCGGAAGCGGAAGCCCAAGAGGAAGAAACACATTACCTTCAACTCGAACAAGCGGAAGATGAAGTCGAAGATGCAAAGATTGAAGATGAAGTGAGGAGCGTGGTTGATGAACATGAGAGACAGTTGAGGTTGTTGAAGGATGCGAAGGAGGAGGAGAGGAGGAGGGAGGTTGAGGCTGAACGGGTGAAGAGGAAGGAGGCGAGGATGAATGAGTAAGTTGGGCCTTTTTTCGCTCACTTGTTGGTGTTTTTTTGGTTGGAAACTGACGAGGTTGGTTTGATAGGTCGAGTGTACACCATACCCAAGAATACGCCCATATTCAAAACAACGAACCGTTTGGACAGCGGTCACTTCCGAGTACGAATGGGTAAGTCGTCATCGTCGATGTTTTTTGTTTTGGGCGCACTGGGGAGGGGCATTATCCTCGTTTTCCTGCGTTTTTCTTGTTATTCCCCTTTCAGTTGTTGTTCGCGTTTGGACTAATACATGGTGATTCAATTTGGTGATAGGTCCAGTGTACATCCCCAAGAATACTCTCACCTCCGAACGAGCGAACCGTTCGCACAACAACGGTCGGGTTCTGGGTCCGGGTCTGGGTTAGGCTCGGGGTCGGGATCGGGGTATTACCCACCTGAACCTACATCTTCTTTCGATAACGGCACTGGTAGTGGTACTGGCACCCTCCTACCCGGGGCATTTGGTGCATTCGGCGACGACGACGATGTCAGCCATAACCAGAACCAGAAAGCGACAACTTCAACTTGGAACCCACCTAACACATGGGCCGCCTCCAATAACCACCACCACCACGACGATGAAGAAGGCGGCGGAGAAGGAGAAGGAGCTGCCCAATTCCATGACTTCTTGGCTCAGTTACAAGGTGATCAAGTCCAGGCGCAGGCGCAGTGGCAGCCTCAGACGCCTTCGTGGCAAATTCAACCTACGATTCCGATTCAATCCCAAGCGCAGGTTCAGCAATGGCAAACCCAGCCATCGCAGTACGAATCGCAATCTCAATCGCAATACGACTACCCCCACCAACAGCAATACCCCCACCCCTCGTCGTCGCAGACGTCGTTATCATCTGGAATAACACCAAATTGGGCATCGTGGACACAACCTCAACCACCGCAACCCCAACTCCAACACGCCCAGTTACCCAGTCGTACTGGTACCAGTTTCAGTACCAACAGTCGTCCTCAAACTCGTACCCAAACCCAACCACAACCACCATCGAGAGGACCGTTGATCGAGGATTCCGATTCCGATGATGAGGGTGATGACGAAGAGGAGGAGGAAGAGCAGGATCCTCGTGTGCAGCGTCAGTATCAGGGTCAGCAACGGTCACAGCAACAGCAGACTTGGGTTCCACCGTCAGCGCCAGAGTCGAAGTCGAAATCGAAGTTGGCATCGGCACCAGCGCCGGAACCACAACCGGAACGGGCGAGTGCAGGTGGAGGAGGAGGTGGTAGTGGTGGGTGGGGATCTTCGTTTGGATTTGGATTTTTAGGTCGTTCGGCTCAGCCTGCTCAACCCACTCAACCAACCCAACCCACTCAAGGGACTCGACCATCTCCACCTAGTACTTCGTTATCCTCCAATCCTAACCCCTCTGCCGCCCCCAGTACCAACGGCGCCAAAGCCACCACCAATGGCGTCAACACCAACGACGCTAATGGGACAATGAAAAAATCCCAAAGGAGTGGATGGACCAAGAAAGTTCCTACTCCGCCAAGTACGACTGTACCTCCACCTCCACCTTCTCTTACTGCTATGTCGGCGGTGCAGGATGCGGAGGCAGAGAAGGTTATGGCGAATATGTGGCGGAAGCAGGGTCAATCAACAGCGACTGGTGCAAACGGTGGAAATGGGAACGGTGTAAATGGTGGGAAGTACCAACAGCAGCAGCAGTGGCTTGAGATCACGGATCGGGATGGTGTTGGGATGGAGGATGATCAGATGACGCCTACTGCCGGTGCCAATGGAGGGACGATTAGGGCTAAGGCAAGGACGAGGGGTGCTCTGGGTGCACCAGAGCCTTCAAGTTCGAACGGGACCATCACGAATGGGAGAAAGTTAAAAGTCAAATCGTCAACAGCGACTATCAATCAAAAACCATCTCCACTCACTCAAACCCTCTTCGGGGCTGGCGCTGCTTCCCAATCCCAGTCTCAGTTCACGCAATATAGTCAATACCATGGTCGATCGGGTGATGAAGCAGAGGAGGAGGACCCAGCAACGTCAAGTGATTTCGGACTTGATTCTGATGTGACCACTTCTTCTCTGGGAGAGCGAGAGCCGAGTTATGCGGATTGGGGGAGGATGAAATCGAATGGGAATGGGAAGGCAGGGAACAAGGACACGTTGAGTTCGTTGTTGAGGACGCCAAAGTTGAATTCGTCTTCGTCCTCGCAGGTTCAAGCCCAAAGCCAAAGCCAGATGATGGCGATGGGAACGCCTAAACCACCTGCGTCAGCGATGCCTTCGTCTACGACGAGGATGAAGATGAGACAAGTACCAAAGGCAGAGACGATGAAAGCTCATTTGAAGGGTATCTTATCTGTCGATTCGACGACGGCTGCGCCGTTGGCGACTCCCAAACCTACGACTGCTACCGTCAGTGGTGCTGTTGTGAATGGGAATGATGGATTGGCGATGGTCAAGTTACCTGGAGGATGGAGTGATATCGAAGGAGGGTATGACCCACAACCCCAGGCAGCACGAGGTACAGCGGGAGCACCAGGCGTTGGACCTGGATACGAATATTGGGTCCCTGCACCTAATTCACATATCGAGAAGACGGCGTCGATGCCTCCGACTCAAGCACAGATCCAGGCACAAGCGCAACGTCGTCAACAAGCACTCCCACCTTCAATCCTAGACCCTCAACCCCAGATTCAACGTAAACAGCCCCAGCCCCAACCCCCAGCGCAACTGCAGGCTCAGACGCCAGGACAAGCGCCCAGCCAGACGCTAATGTGGCAACCCGCCCGGTTGAGAAGGAATTCGGATCCAGTCTCACCTAGTCCAAGGAGCTTCGAACATCCTGCGATCAATGTTCAGCAATTCCAGGAACAGCAACAGTTGATGTATCAACAGCAGATGGAGATGTTGAAGAAGAAAAAGGCGCAATTGAAGTTGGATAAAGGGACGAGGTAAGTTTTTCTGGGTTTCGCCTGTTCTGGTTGCCGGCGGCCTCTGTGGGTAATTTGAGCTGATCATATTTTTTGATATCATGGTTTTAGTGCCGTCCTGGGGAACGTTGGTGTCAATAAGTCCTCGGATGCGTTACCGCCCGCACAAGCGCCCACGACAAATCTGTGGAATAAGAAAACAGAGAATGGGAAACCCAAGTCAAGCAAACCTACCCCTTCGTCTTTATCCTCATCCAACACAACCGCCACCTCATCCTCCTCCACGAGCAACGGCACTTCCAATCCCACCTCGCGGCCCATGACTCGTACCACCACCACTAACGGGTCAAACACATCTCGAACCGCTCCCGCCAACGGATCAGGTACGATCCGAGCCAAGAAAGGTCGTGTCACCGTTGAAGAAGTACGAGATGAAGAAGCTTCAGATGAGGATGACCAAGATCAAGACCGTCGGCTTCCAACTGACTCACGTATTATTTTGGAACCGAGACCGAGTAAACCCGCTACCGCTTTCTCTGACATCTATTCGTTTGATGATGGTCCCGGTCCTGCTGGTGCAGGTGCGAATGGTCGCAGTCGAAGTCGTGCTGCAAGTCGTGGTCGGCGTACTCGTGGTGGTGGTCACGAAGAAGGTGAAGGAGATGAAGATACCGCGCCTAGCTCGTTTGCACCTACACCCTCTACCACTGCGCGTACGTCTCCGGAAGAATTGGCACCATGGAGTGAAGCATGGATGGCTGCTACGTTGTCCAAGGGAAATGCGGAGTGGACTAAGAAGATGGGGATTCCAGGACCCCCGACGACTGTTCCTGGGACGGTGAAGCCGGGGAATAATAACGGGAACACTGGGAACATGAAGATGCCGCAGTGGAATGTTCAACCAACGGCGGGTGCGGGGACGATGACGACGAAGTCGAAGCAACAACAACAGTTGGATGTTGATGATGATCTAATGCCGGGTGGTTTCCCTGTTGGCGCCAACAACGCTAATGGAGGCGTCAATGGAGGTGGACCGATGAAGCAGGCTCAGGTTAATGGCGTGAAGAAACCGATGACAAACGTCAATGTCCCGACCAATACCACTTCCTTCTCTGACACACTCGCAAAATCGTCTGCAGCTTCCAATGGCGCGTTGAGAGAAAAGGCAGCACCTGCTAGCGTCTCACAACAACAATCTTCGGCCACTTCGTCGGCTACCTCAGCAGCAGCAGCGGTTGCCGCCGCGGCTGTTGACAAAAAAATCAAAAGCAAGGAAAAGACGGGGACGAGGAAAAGTGGACTTGCTATCAGAAATAAACAGGCTTCGGCCGTCTAGACTTTTTCCTTTTCCTTTTTTTTCGGATTTGTTTTGATTCTTATGCCCCCTTCGTTTCTTCTATGCTGGTCCCGGTTAGACTTTTACGATATGTTCTTCTATACGTGCCTTTTTGGATTTTTCCCCTATGCCCCATTTTCGTTTCTTGGTCTCTCTTGGTCTCTTAGATCTTGCTGTTTCATTCATGACACGACCCACTCACGACCTCTTCCGCGCATACTTGCTACTGTATCTCATCTTGCTCTCGGTTGTGCCTTGTTACCCTGTCCTGTGTTTCTTCATCTACCTTTCTTGTTCTCACCTAATCATCAGTATCATCATCACCCTCGTAATTGTTCCATCTCCTGATTTATTGACCTCGTACTGCTCTCCCGTTCCACCCTCCCCGCTAATTGTCTCCTTATCCTCTGGATCCTTCGTTTGCTTTTTTTGTTTCTCGATGCATGTGTATGGATAGGATAGATCAGTGTATGGTTGTAGTTCCGCAATGCTTTGGGATATCGATAGACATTTCTTTACCTCTTTTCCTTTCTTCTGGTATCTTCGTTTCGACATAGTATTACTGTAGTTCACTCTTCTGTTTGAAGTTACTTGGAATCTGATTTCTTTTGGCTCTACAAGTCGTTGTGCGGACGTTCTGAGTCGAGTTCGAATCGTTGGGAGGTTGGGGTGTGGTAGGGAAGGTCAAAAGTTCAAGAGGGTCTTAGCATGCCAAGTTAATGCTTTTCTCCCCTCGTCTTACTCCGACACTAATGATTCTCGTGTAGGCCGCACGACACGAATATAGTCATCTGAACACGGACTTCACGGACGCTGATCATGCTTCCACGGTTATGGTAGGCCAAATTCTATACTTCAACCTCGCTATCTTCCACTTTCGGAGGATATAGCGAGGAGAGGGTGACGGTGAACTGAAAATAAGGTTTAGGGGAACGTTTTATTTCAATGGGTGTGGGGATTGCGGGCTAGGTGACCGAAGCCTTCCCCAATCCTCGTGGCGACTGGCATTAGCGCCTGGACGAGCGGCAAAGATAAGGAAGTGCTGAGGGCCGAAACTCCAGGCCTCAGAGCCTAGTTTGTACGAGGAGGTGAATGAAAGGACCTGCAGTAAGTCGACATACAAGACAGAACATCGACGTCTTCAAGCGCTTGCCTCTCATGCTACATCTCCTCATCCACCCAGATCACCCGAGCTACGTCACTCTCGACCGCAGTCCCTGGAATGGATCAACTGCGAAGTGCCATAAATGTGAATTCAAGCTACATATTCACTGACGTATGCACAACGACAACCCCTCGTGTTGGTCGACCCAATCTCAGACCATCACCAAGTCAACAACTTCCTTTTATATCGATAAAGCTTTCAGAGTGTTCATGTGTTCCCCATACCGCTCAAGGTGAAGGACGAAATTCCATCCGATTTGAACAGAGCATATACGATCATGCAAAGAAACATCGATGGTTATCGGAGCCAGGAGGAGCCAACGTGTTCTTGTTACCGTTCATTTCCGTGCGCTGACCCTGAAGGCCTTGTTCGTCGATCTCAGGCAGAAAACTTCCTTTCTGATGACCACCCGTAGACTCTCATTTCAGAAAGAGTCAAAACCTTTCGCCAGGACCGGGATTTATTCAACCCGTATGTGGGCGGATCAGAAAGGCTTGCCCAATCAGGCTCCCATGCCATGGACTCTGTTGGACGTGCAACTCTATCCTGCCAGTGGGTTGCGCCTGTCGCCGCTATCTTAACGCCTCCTACCATCTTCTTGGTCCTTGGCTTCTCGGGGCACTTCCAGAACTTGAATGCGATTCTACGATGAGGACTTGGTGCTGTATACTGGTGAAGATATTGGTTGAGCAGTTTCAGGCGGAGGGACATTCAAGTGAGTCCAAATTTCCTCCTGTTTTCAATTCGGAACCTAATCCTTGTAGTGTGGTCCATCCGGTAAGCCCGAGTTTGTTGCTATCAGAAGAACAGCAACGTACCGGTGTACTTGCCTCCACATCTTGGCCGAACAGACCCTAATGCCCCGGGTTCCCGGTTGGTCAGTCGAAATAATCAGGCTGATTGTTTCGGCAACCTTCAATGCCGTCCTTCCAGGGAATCAACGTCTGCGCGTTCTCTCGGCGTCTCGGTTTCGCCATTCCGACAACTAAGCAATTAACTTATAAAGTGGATTGATTCGCCGCAGCAGTTCTGACATTCAGCAGATCATCGAGGAGTCCTGACAGTGACAGGATTGAGAATGAGACGCGTCATTTGTGAGCTCGGTCGAGCCGCGGCTCATCAAAATCGGAAGTCCTTTCCCACCCCTCCTGGTGTCTGACTGGTATAAGGAGTCCACGAAGCTTCGAATTCACAAACTCCAACAATGACTCTCCCTCCAGGCCCAGTCTACCTCATTCACAACATTTATCGACTTGTTGGACCCCCGGTGGTCGTTTACGCAGCGCTTCATTATCTTGCGAACTACGTGGACTCTATTCCACGATGGGCTGCCCCTATCAGCGCTGTATTGATACTCCCTGTGCTCCTCTTTGCCCCCATCGTTTGGGCGGACATTAAGAATGAGAGACTGCGACGAGCGCTTGGTGCCGATCCTGTTCCATTCGTTAGAGGCGGTGGCTTCCTGGGGCGTCATCTCACCAAAATGTTCATTGAGCAATTCAAGGCATTGTATCCAAGTGAGCTCCAATTGTGTTTTCTTTATATTACCTCATCCCTGTCGCAGGTAACTTTTATGGCCATTTGCCAG
>ML208350.1:0-16294 GCA_004369065.1 Pluteus cervinus
TTGTCCTCTGATCCTGAAACCACATGTCTGCCATCAGGTGAATATGCAACTGCCTCAACTTCCTTCTTATGATCTTCCAGCACCATGTTGTGAGACACCCATACATCTGGTATCCCTTGTATTTCTATGATATTTCTAAAATATGGCTTCAATTCTTTGGCTAAGCAACAACTCTGAGGAATCAATGGCAAGCAAGATAAGTATATATGAGGAATTGACACTGAACCTGCTTCTTTGGCCAAATCTAGGAAATGGTATAGATCATTGAGTAGTTCTTCTGTTTTACTTTCCATCACCTTTAAAGTGGATTGAATATCTGTATCTTTGGTTGCTTTCACTTTCATTTGACTGATCAGCTGTATACTCCTTAATGCTTCATACATCTTGCCATGCAAACTCAATATCTCCATCCAATATAATGTATGTGGTCCAGCAAACATTTCATACATTCTTTTTTCCTGTGCTTGTGTAATTGAACCACACTGTTGCAGATGAAATGTCCAGAACAAAGCTGCATAGTGAATGTGCATCAAGTTAAAGTCACTCTTCTTTTCTTCAAGGCTGTGGATGTCTTTGTTCAACAGATATGAGGAAGGTACTTGATACATATTGAACTTCAAATCTTTTTCCAGTACTTCAAAGCAACTGTCTATTACTATACAATGTCCATTACTACTGTCAATCCAGTAGACACTGTTGGAGTGGCTTTCTTTGTTCACCAGATACTCTGCAAATGATGGATGAAGAACTCTGATAATCTCATCAGAATCAACTATAAGCACTGCATGTAGCTTTTCAGTCACATTTTGGACAACTTCCCTTGAACATTGTGTGAGTTCAGACAATGCAAAGATTGACAGTGGTTGTGCTGCTAATATAACTGCAGTCATAATTTGTTGAAACTCTTTGTGGTTAGTCTCCCCTATTTCAGTGCTAATAATTGTATAGTAGAGACTGTGTAGCTCATTACTTTGACTCTGTAGTAGTAAATTTGCTGTTTTGATGTAATTCACACTCTTTGTCAAGTATTTAAATGCTGTCATAGCCCAGATAAACAACCCATTTGCCCTTTGGATCAGATCCTTCATCAGAAGTTCTGACAGCTTGAATTTAGAGTACTTGCTTGTTATAAAGAAAGCAACATCATTATAGCAGTCTTTAGTATCAATAGAACACTGCTTTGCATTGCCCTGTAGACTACTTGTAATTTCTGGACTGTTTCTGCTTGTTATAAAGATTTTGATCCAGTTACAGTGAGCTCTCAGTCCAAGCAAGCAGCTAAGCAATGCAGCTCTATCAACATCATCACCACATTCATCCAGAGCATCAATCACAATCACAAGTGGCACCACTGATGGTTTTGTTGTCAACATCTCCAATGGCTTGATAAATAGCTTCTGGAATAATGAAGATATACTATCTCCACCAGACCCAAAGTGAGGGTCACTTTCAATCACTTTAGCAATCTGCTGTCCAAAGGGCCTGTACACTATAGCCAGTCTGTAGCAGATATTCCTGAGCAGCTGTAGAGGATTGCCAAGGGTCTTTTGATCCCTTCTACAAGTATAAAAGACTCCAAGTCTGCCATCTCTTTCTAACTGAGAGGCTACAGTAGCAGCAATAGTGCTTTTGCCAGTCCCAGCTGGTCCATGAAGCCAGAATACTGGCTCTACAGTGCTATGTGCCCAGTCTTGGATATCTGCTAAAGTAGAAGTTTTAGTATGCTCCAAGCATTGATCTCCTGGTACTATTTCTACATAATTAAGCTTTTCAAGAGCTTTTGCAATCTGGCTGTCATCTGCAAATTGTACCAGTTTGTCTAACAAAGGTGAGTTGACTATAAATTGGATGGAAAAAATCACCAACCTTGCAGAGTGGCCATATCCAGTTGAAGTGCAATATTGAACTCAGAAAAGAGCTTATCAAACTTAAAAGACAGGTCTGAGAACTTGGTAGCCTGTTGGGACCAAATAGCAAAATCAAAGAATTGCTCTAACCCCTTTATTAACACTATTGTAACTTGTGGAAAAGAACCTGAAACTTACTGAGTGAATTGGATTTGGTATCATTCAATATCACAGTGAGGGCAGCTTTCATGTGGTTCAATATCTGTTGAATCACTGGCTGGACATTAGTAAAACTCTTGAGATTTTGGATCTCTTGAAAGTATGGAACCAAAGACCCCATCTTTTCAAAGAGATCAGAAAGCTTTTCATAGCATAACTCTTGGTCCTGTAGGATCTAAACCAACTAAAATGAACTCTACTGCTAATAGATGGACACTTGTTCACTTACAGAAGCCACACTCTTGATAAGACCAAAAACCAGTTGGGCAGTTGGATGCAACTAGCAATACATTAGTCAAATCACCAACACCAGAGACTAATTTACCATACCTGACTCAAAGTATCTGCAATTCCACTCAAGAGACCAATTGCTGTCTCAGCTCTACCTAAACATCCAATAAGGCTGTCTGGTAAAATAGCTTGTTGGAGTAATGTGTCCAGAGACTCCTTCAATGAAGGTGTCAGAAAACCCAAAATAAATAATACTCAAAAAAACTTACCTTCTTGATTCCCAGCTTCACAGAGGTATTGGGAATGAGATATATAACAACTTTCAATCCCAAATGAGTTATCATATTCTAAAATGTTGACAGCTCATTACCTTCTTGATCAGATTGTTTCAACACAGACAATACACCCATCAACAACACTTCAGACTTTGCAAGAACAACATTAGAATGGAAGGTATGAAGTTCTACTATCTCAAGAATGAGATGTGTTCCCTGGATAGGGCTGAAAATATGGACATCAAGACCTGGTGACAATGAATCTTGAAAGTTAAGATAATACACATACATGATACTGTTCACAGATAGCACAACTTCCAGCCCATTTATCCTCTCAGACACTTTTTCCTGATAGACCTGATGAGGCTTGATGTTGGTATTTTTTCGATCAACGTCGGTGAGGCGCAGACGGATGTGGCCTTGCGTTTTGAAGTGCACTGGTATTCTCACGTCTAGTACCAAGCTATCATAAAGACCGGAAAACGGGAGAAAGGTTCCTGTACCTGTTATATGGAGTAATGCACTATAAAATGGTGGAGAACATCAGTGGGCCGAAGCCGACAGGTCCGAGGGCAGAATGAGCAGGTACTTACGCCGATGGTTCTGCATTGCCTTGGTGAGCTAGATTCTTGTTTTGTTTCTTGAAGAAGGGCATCTTTCGGGTGTAGTTTGCGTATAGATGCTTGCGATGAGTTTCTCGACGGACCAGTAGTGGTGGTTTGAAGTCAAGTGCGACAACGTGGCAAGCGTTGAGGCAGTCTTCGCGAAACAAACCATAACATCACATTAACAGTTACCTCGGCGCCGCTTCATTGAAGCAACTCGAATTCTCTAGCTCGACTTCTGATTCCTCCATGTTGCTGGCCTGACTGTTGACCAGGCTTCTTTTCATCGGGGAATTCCCCGGAACCATATAATCGGACGTCGCACACGACCATTCCCACTCATTACGCACTCTCAGGCTGTCTGAGCACCCTGGGTGTCTCCAACTTCCCGATTCCCTTGCACCTGGGCTTGCAGCCGTACTCTCCTGTTCCTTGGCGTCACCGTTTCTCTGGGTCCACTCTTCCGACTTAAATAGACTTCAAGTTGCTCAACACACGAGTTCGGAAACGTCGGGTGGTGATGCATTGTGGTGGTGGTGGTATGGTGGTAGAGGAAGGTTTCATGAGGTTGAGAGTGAGGTTCACCTGTGTTTACAACCTCCCTCTCGACTCTTTTACTGCAATACGCCTATCCAGATTGGAGTCAAGTCTGTTGCGGGTCTCCTGTAGGTTCCTCATCGGTCTTTTCGTTCGTTCGATTCGCGACTGACTTACTGTATTCCGTGAATGGTTTCTTCTTTAGCATTCGAATACTCAACTCTGGCACCAGCCTTTCCATCGTCCCAATGCAAAACACGGAATTGTCATTAAATCATCACCGTCCTACAAACACCGCCTTTCAGAACTTCGAACGGAGTCTATCACGAACTCTGGCCTTGCCTGCACCGTCCCGGTATTCACCAACACCCCCACGATTTTCAAGGCAACTCGATATCCAACTCGTCGTACGTATCCATCGTTTCATGGCTTGGAGTGCTCCCCCATTCTATCTTGCAGGTTGACGGAGGTTGGGCGTGGCTCCTTGTCCGTCGCACACCTCGACTGGCTCAGTCCCAACCCCTATCAGCATATATAGCATACAAGCGGGGAGACGACCGTCGTCATCACGCTTCCGGTCGTAGGGAGGCGCAGTTGCGAGGTAAGCATATAACGTTGGTTTGGCATTGATTCCGTCCTCATCCTTCCTCACAGGCAAGTTTATCTTTACGCACTAAAAGGATCAACCTAATTACCAGTGAGGCCGTGACCCGGATTTGACTTTGTTGTTGTGAACGGTCGACATGGTAGCGAAAGCAAAGCCTCCTCGAAGTTCGGGGGGCAGCGGGACCTGCAAAGCTTCGCTGGGTAAAAAAGGTCCCCAGGCTCGTATATAACCTGCAATTCGGAATCAGTGTGTTGTCCTGGAATAGTTAGCCTCACACCAGATGTTCGGATGTCGCAAGCAGGTAGCGTCGAATTTTTAATGTGTACAGTAAGATGATGCCCGATACAAAAGCCATATAGTCGTTTGTAATGAGGCGAAGTCATGGGATAATTGGTATTGGCTCCAAAGACTTGCGGATGCGACCTTATAATAAGTTATACACTTCACTCTTCACTCGGCGTCTCAACTTCTGCTCCGTCTCTAACCCCAGGCAACCACTTAATCAACTTCTCAAACTAACACCCGAGCCAGCGTGAGCTGTCATCCTTGCGAAGATGAGCAAACATCGGTCCCTCGAGGATCATGGCGTCAAAAGTGTATGGAAGGGCGGTATTCCGCTCATTTGTGAACTTGAACGCCAGAAGGCGAACACTGCGCCCCAACGGAGCAGAAGTGCTGACCGAGGTTTCGAAAGGGTGGCAATACATCCAGGTATTGATCTTGTATTGGCGTTGAATTGTCGGCGCGTAACCATATTGATTTCCTATTCCATCCCCATTCTCTTCATAGACCCACCCTCCTTTGTAACCCAAACCCGGGAAAGCCGTCGTCGGTCGAGTTCATCCACATCCAACACACGACAACCGTAAAACCACTCCCAATACTCGGTAGCCTTCTTGGACTGTGGACGTGCGTCGGCGCTGAACGTGAACGTCGATGTCAACAGGTCAACAGACGACCAAAGGCGTAGCGAAGGAACCAGAACAAATGGGCTGGTGATCGTTTTCCGGCCCGTGTCTGGATAATTTACTGGCTCTGGCCGAAGACCTGTGACGACTACTTGATGGAAGAAGTGCCCTGCGTTGATGGGGCCGGTTGGGCTGAAAGGGAGCGAGGATCCCCGACTCGCGCGTTGGAGGGTCGCCTATGAGGGGTTCATTAAAAATGGTTGCCCATTCAATCTGGAAAGAGTGTGGTTCGTCAGCTTTTGCTCGGCTTGAATGAGAGGACGTTTACACACGGATCACTATGTTTTGCATGAAGCTGAAGTGCGCAGGGCATGCACAACACCGTATCAGGGCATCATGATGGAGGTGGAAATGAGCACCATGAGTTGGCGCTCGATCCCATGTATGCTGTGAGAGGAGAGTTACCCCAAGACACGGAAGGTCACGGAATTGTTGCGATAGTGGGCCGAGGACCAAAAGTCTGCGAGTGAGGTTGATTTGTTAGTTGTTCGCACAACGTAAATGAGAGGGATTTGACGCACAACAAACGAGGGTAAGGTTGAGATCACTAAGTTGAACAGTTGGAGGTCGGACCCACGCGCACATCCTCACCTATTCGACCTTTGTAAGGGTTAGGTACGCAACTACATGGGTCCGAACCTGGCCGCTTGCTCGCACCCTACCGCAATCGAGGTGGCTCCACTAAGGTGCTGGGCTAGATGAGAGTCCGATTATTGGTGTCGAGGGAGGGTATCACAACCGGCTGAAAAACCCGTCTGGTTGACAACGTTGCCATCCTATGTTCATCCAGACTTCCATCTACCACGTCTTCGTCCACCCTCGAAATGCTATCCTAGAGATGGTTGATTCAGCATTGACTGCCGGGTGCTGGTGACTGGAGCTCGTTATTGTAAACGGCGAGACTGGGAGTGGTAGATATGTCATGCATCCTTGCTGGTTGGTACCAACGGGGATTGACAAGTGGCTGGTATGCACAGCAGCTGGCTTGTCGTTGGAATCCATCTTGAAGGCGTCGACGAGTTCAGTCGAGGATCAAGGTAAACGCCGCTAAAAAGGCCCAGGTGCGTCAGGCTGATAGGATGTACGGCCGATTGGTCTGGGAATTATTACGACTCGGAATACTGTAGAATGGGAGGGGAGGCCGATCGCTTTTTATAACGACCTCCGAGTCTTGTATGCAGTACGGATACCGAACAGTGAGACGCTACTCAGTCGATGCGACATGGATTGCATTGCTGCCGACCTGAGGGAGAGTAGACGCGAGGGAATCTACTCATGGGATAGCGCTGGCGCCTATCAAGCCAAAAGTGAAAACAGCTTGTTGGTTTCGCGCCCAACCTGAATATGGACAAGAGCTTCCGTCTAGTGTGGCCAATAACGTCGAAGTTGCTATATTTTCAGGCTGAGAGAAAGGGGATCGGGGATCGGATGTTTGACTCTGCAACGACCGCCCTGGGTTGCGACCAAAACCTTTCTGCCATGTACATCCAAGTCAGAAGCGCTAGGCGATTCGTAAGGGACAGGCATCCGATGAAATGAAGGATGACAGGGCGTGGTACTCCGAGCTAGGGCTATATAGTTCGTCGCGGACTGCAGGGGCAGAATAAGTCGTTGAATTTTCGCCCTCTGCGAACGGGGTTACCGTTGGAGGCGTGCAACGCGTCGGAGAGGCACCCGGATTGAGCTTCCTTCCGCCGTCCTTCAAGCTTCGCTCCTCAACCAGAACCTTGTTGAGAATGCGAATGCGAAAGCCAGTGTAAATCAGAAAAAGGGAGAGGAGTTGGTGATGTCGAATGGGGGGAAGAGGCGACATAATAATGAGGCTGTATTTTTGTAAAAAAAAATAAGATGGTGCCTGCGGTACGAAACTTGGATGGTTCGTTTGGTATTGGATCGTCTTGTGGCAATGAGAAGGTGGGCCTGGTTCCGAGTGCTGTCTTTCGTACGAAGATGCCGGATCGAAAAGCCCAGTTACAAGATGGCCTTCTTTCCAGTCTGGTAATTGAATCGTTACTGAGTACTTGAGTCCTCAACCAAGGCAGATAGTACTCGTCAGACTCACGCTCGTGGTTACTCGAGCATTCTTCATCTCTGTTGTGATCGGTGCTCGCATATGAAGCAATTGACCTCGAGGCTATCACTCGGAAGGGCGCCGCCTGATGGTACAAGAAAGCGTTGGCGCAGGATTCAGCAAGAGGTTACAGAGCGGTCAAGTTGCAAATTTCAAAGCTCGACCTGACCGGCGGTAAAGGTAGAGTCGTACGTCGTGGAGGTGGATATAAAGACATGAAAGGACACGCGATTGTTGCGGTACTACCCAAGGACCAGCCATCTGCAGAGAAAGCGATTTGTCAGTTTTCAGCTCAAGACGAAGACGGCGAACGTGATGCACCTGTTGCGACCTCCCCCGTAGATCTAGGTAATAACGCGAAAGGAAGTTTTGGCGTGCAGCGCAAGGACGGGAGTTTTTCGGTCCCGTAGTTATATATCCTGCAGAAAAAAGCAAGGTCAACACAAAAAGATGACCACCGCAGGACTCGAACCTGCAACCTTTTGGTGACATTCAGCAATCGAAGCCAAACGCGCTACCATTGCGCTAGGTAGCCATGGTTCAAACTGGCAGATTTGATAATCATGTGGCCAGCCGTCCATCGCAAGCTTAAGGCAGGAATCTCGCAGGGTGAGGTCTCCCTATGACTTGTTGGACCTCGGGCAGCGACTGCCACACATGAGGATCCCCGACGAGCTTCGTGACTGGTGCATACATATTCTCCAAAGCAACCTCTTCCAACAAATCGCGCCTATATTCATCCTCTTTCTCGTCCCTTTCATATTTCTCACCGCCGCGAACAGAGTCAAACAGAGCACTCGCTTGAACTACTACATCCCAATGGTTCTCGACGGCGTCAGCAGCATTCTTCCGTGGAATTGGGGGTCTGGTGGTTCGTCTGGGTCGTCTGGCAGGAGTTCACATCATGGGAAGGGGAAAGGTAGAAAGCATATCCGGTCCAGGGCGGAACAGCAGGCTATGAACGGAAGGCATGGTGCGTCCGAGTCCTCGGTCGGGTTCAGTCATTGAAGATAGTACTGATTTTTCTGCTTGAATACTAGATTCGGACTCGGGAAAAGAGAGTGAAGACGACGGATACTATCCTGGTCTCGTCAACATATCCGGAACTTACTGTTTCCTTAATTCCACTCTCCAAGTACGCCCCTTCGTGCTCAGTCTGTTTAACGTCGACTCATATCTCGCCACATGATAGGCGCTCTCATCCTTATCCTACTTGAAGCCTCATATTGACGCCATTCACGACAAGGCGGTGGCCTTGGACGTTCCGTCACCCGTCACGGATGCACTGCAAAACGTCCTCCGCGGTTAGCTTTCTCTCAAAACTCTCCATTCGCGTGATACTAACACAATCACAGATCTCAACACGCCACGCTCATCATACACTAGTCTTCGGCCACTGGAGATGATAGACGCGTTGAGCCGGACAGGTGGTCGAACTAGCTCCCTCATTGTTTCTCGGGAACACCAAGACGCGCAGGAACTCTTCCAACTTCTTTCGGAATGCGTCAAGAATGAATTAACTGCAGTGGAAAAGGAAGGATACCGCGATCGAGGGCTCGTAGGCCTAGCAGAGCCATCCGAAGAATCTCGCGAGATTGGCAAAAGTGTTTTCGACGGCCTTACTGCAAATCGCAGAAGTTGTACCGTTTGTGGTTACACAGAGGCCGTTATGCACTTCCCGTTCGATAATTGGCCATTAGCAGTCCCCTCAGCAGTGCGTATGCTTTATCTCTTCCCGAAAAGCGCCACTGACGCAAGATTACTAGTCAAGTATACGTCTCGAAAGCTGCCTGGAGGAATACACCAGACTCGAATACCTACGTGACTGCATCTGCAGAAAGTGTTCATTACTTGCTACCAACCGGAGATTAGAAGCCGATTACAAGGCACTCGAGGAAGCCACCCGCCCAGAAGCTAATCCAACAAACTCCAAAAAACGACGTCTTGCAATGGTGCGGAAATTGAAGTCTAGAGTCGAAGCTGCGTTGCAGGAAACCCGCATAGAAGACGACTTGAAGGACGTTCGCTTGGAGAAAGTGTATAGCTTGTTATCGACAAAGCAAGCTATGATTGCGAGAGTGAGCGCGGCCTCTTTACCTTTAGGCATCCGGATAACTAACTGCCCTACAGCCTCCGTCCGTACTTGCCCTACACATCAATCGTTCCCTTCACTATGGCCTATACGCATCTCGAAACCCCATCCGCGTCTATTTCCCCGAAGTCCTCGATCTCACACCATTCACAACGTCCGGAAACCTATCCACAAGTCCCACAGCCGCCATCTCAACACCACCCTCCGTCTTACCACGTTCTACCACACCCACACCATCAACATATACTCATCAACGGATCATCTACCGCCTTTCATCTATCGTTTGCCACTTTGGTCAACATTCATTCGGACATTACATTTGTTATCGTCGTAAACCAAAGAAAGGTCGACCATGGCATCCACCACGACTTGTTGATCCGCTTTCATTGAAATCGGAGGAAGATGATGAAGATATTGGTCATCGACCAAAGTATATTTGGGAAGATGAAGAACCTAATCGACCTGGAACGGGTTGGTTAAGGATTAGTGATGATGCGGTGAGGGAATGTGGGATAGAGAGTGTGTTGCAAGAGACCTCGTCGGTGTTCATGCTTTATTATGAACGGGTGATACATTCGAGACCAGGGATTTATCCGGATAGGATAAGTCCTAGAGGGTCAGAGGAGACGTTAAAGCCAGAGTTGAAGACTTTGGATTTGAATGGGAGTGTTGGGTCGTTGGTTAGTGAAGTTGGTGTTGGTGTGAAGAGCGAGGAGAAGCCTGCTATCCATCTGAATGGGAATGGGTATGCTGTTCCGAACAATGGGTTTCTACATGGTTTGGGTAGTGTGGCGCTGGAGGGAGAGGCCTCGTCATCAACGATGACGATGAGTACCAGTGGGTTGGGAAGTTTGAGCGGTAGTTCGCAAGGACTTGGACCGAGGATTTTGCAGAGGACTACAGCGGGACAGTGGAGGAGAGTTGTATCCTCGTCGACTCCGAATGGGTCACCCGCCTCTTCGACGGTGGTGGTTAAACAGGAACCCGAATCGGAGCCTTCAGTTCACTCGTTGGTGAATGGGCATTGTCAACCTCCGCCGCCACCGCAGGTTAACGGACACGCTACTACGACTGCCAATGGGAATGGCCATGGTCACGCAAACGGCCACGGGAAGGTGAAGGAAGAAGAGACGACGCCTTCAATACCTCCTCCTTCGTCATCACCACCCAAGTCAAGTAAAAGCAAATCTCCGCCCAAGTCCCCTTCAGAGCATACCTCAGCCTCAAATTCGGCATCGGCATCCTCCCAACTTCCACCTAAGCAACCTCTTTCGCATCGGGTATCAGCAACCAAACTTCAGGTTAACGGGACTGCTTCATAGCCTTGGGCTTGTTTCCTCCCCACTTCGGCTTTCCCTTTTGCTTCAAGACCGAATTAGACTAGAACCCTCCCCCCCCCACCACCATCTAAAAACGAGGAAAGCCTCTTGCGTGCATACAAATTCTTCAAGGTTTATTTCCTACCTACCCACCTACCCGCTCTCGAATCCAGCTTATCACATCCACTAGTACTGTCATAGTCGTAGTAGTCGTTATTCTTGTTTGCTCTCCAACCTATTCACCTTTTTTAGATATATATTTCGTCAATTCTATCATTTACCTTAGTCCTCCTTGTTTTTTTGTGTACTATCACCACCAACCCTATGGACATACGGTATAACACGTACGTAGACGTACAAGCACTCCCTCCCAACTTAGTTTCATTGCATTTTATGTGTTCGGTTACGTCTGGAACGTTGATCGACTCCAAGCGCATTGGGTTGATACCGAGTTGCGTTCAACGTAGTAGCTTATAAGGAAACATCCAGGATGAGAGAAATACGTTTTTAGTAAGTCAATTAACAAATACACAGAAGAAATGAGCTATCGAGAAGGCTTTGGCTTTTCCAACAAATTTCCTTTTTTCCTAACTTATAGAGTTCATTCCGTTGTCGTGACTCGTCTAGACGTGGTACAGAAAAAAAGAAGAAAAAAGGCAGTGAGATGGATGGACGGATGGATGGCGTGTCACAGGGAGGTTATGTAGTAGTAGTAGGTCCGGGAAAGCAGTGGGGCGGCGGCGGCGACATTCAACCAAAGGATGTTGTTGTCGAATAACTTCCACGGTCGGAATTTACCAGTAGATCCGACGCTCGACAGTCCGGTGCTTCTGAGGACTCGGACGAGTGTATGATACGGTACGTTTGACGCGAGTTACGGTTGGGTAACTAAACGGATAGGAACACGTAATGGGTTAACATGAGGGATGGATAGAATAAGAAAAAGGGTAAATGCGTACTGGGCGTAGTAAACGCTTCCCTCGAGTTGGACTTCCAGGATTTGACGACCCTATGATAGGAGGAACCTCGTGTTAGTATGGGCGCTGATTGTGGATGGGGGACGAGTGGGGACAAGGGGGGGATTTGTGGTAGAGTGAAGGTGAAGAGCAAGTGGACGTACAGCGTAGTCGAAGTGAGAACCAACGACAAGACCTTCTTGTCTCCCACCAATACCATGGTGAACGGCAACAATGTCACCGGGCTAAAAAAGATGGCGCAGTAGTCAGACCAAAATATTCTGCACGCAGTGAGAAGAAGAAAAAAATACGTACGATGATATCTTCAGCCGACATTTCTTGAGTGTTTAGTTGAGGGGAGGGGAGGAAGTGTCCTGATGGGATGGGGGGCCTTGAGGTAGTACTTGAGGACGACGAGGAAGACGACGAGGAGAGAAGGTTTCTTGCTGTTTGTGAATGGGGGGAAAAAAGGACGGGAAAAGAATGGGTGGCTTTTATAGATTAGATTTTTTTCTCCCGGGTACAAACACGAGGCTTATTCACCTCAAGGTCCCGTTGATGGCCCTTCTTCGCTTCGACGGCGTTCATTGTTCCCTACCCCCGCATACAAAGAGTGCCAAATAAAAGCTTGTTTGCTAAACAACCTTAGCCGAGGTACCCGTTGCCGCGTCGCCTGCGCCATTGATGCGATGGCGGCCATGGTGAGAGTCCTCTTTGTCCTTGATTACCAGAGAAAAGAGCGGTTTGTTTATGAAGAATAAGCCTCACGGAGACGATGAACGTACGATTTTAGGGGGAATTCCCAAGAAAAAAACGTTGAAACTGTACACGCCCTTCCATTTTTGAGACGCTTTTACGGCCTCATGCAAGCCTCGAGGCCACCGTCATTGCCCCTTTTCAGGGAAAAAATAGCACCCACAGAGTGATACAATTAGCACAACCTGTCGCGTGCCGTGAAGGCTGTCTCCTGTAGGTCCAAGAAAGTAGAGGTGCAATCCGGAACTACAGAGATACAATGACGTCGATAAATAAGGCTGAAAGCCTCGCCAAGATGGCGGCGACCAGGTCAGTACCATCGAAAACGTGGCGGAAGTTGATCATGAGCAACATTTCAATCAACTTGATCAGTTTCATCTCGACCGCCACCGAGAGATTATCCGACCCATCCATTCGACGATATGTCGAAGCCAATTTGAAACGCCCTCGCTATCCCCACCCACCCCCACACGCGAATCGACATCATCACCTGCATTTCGGGGTGACGTCCCGGTCCCAGCCCCCGCCGATGCTGTTGTACCACCAAAATCACGAATCGGACCACGTTCACTCGCCTCAATCAACCCCTTCAAAATATCCTCTACACAATCCTCATACATCCTCTCCAACTCGACTTTAAGCATATAATAAGGTCGACGAGCCACAAATGGTGCTAGAGTGTTATATTTTCGTATAAGAGAGTTGAGCTCGCGTAGTGCTGCTTCGTGATATGACCGTTCACGATCTTCCCATTCGCGATCGCGCATATTCTTGACGTCGGTCAAAGTGAATGAGCGTAGTAGTTCAGGTGGGTTAGAAGCGGATACCATTCGGACTGCTCGTCGAATCCATGCTTTCCGGATGACTTCACGGAAGTTCTGAGATGCACTCTCCAGTTCTGCAAATGACCGTTAGTCAACGTCAACCAGCCGTGTACAAACGAACTGACCAACTTGTATTTCCACCCAAGCAGGAGCAGCACCATTCCTCTGCACAATCCTATTCATCAAAAACTCTTCACGAGCAATGAACGGGTTAAACTCCTCCGTAACTGTCTTAATCGGATCCACCCTTGTCAATATGGTGGTATCAAACAACGCTCAACAGTGGACGCTGGATCATATGTGGTCCATACCGTCAAGAACAATTGGGAACAAGGGCTAGACACGTCTGTCCTGGCCTTTGACATAGCCCAATTCTTCCCATCACTCAACCATCAGGCGCTTCCTGCTCTGCTCCTCAAACAGGGGTTCAATCCCCTTATTGCGGAATTCGTCAAATCTTTCTTGAAAGATAGAAGAACCACATTCAAATGGGGCCTCGAGGAATCTGAGGACGACTACCAATCGGACGTCGGTACCCCTCAAGGCGCTGGCCTATCCCCCACATTTTCCGGCTTATATATAGCCGCGATCATCCACATACTATACCCAGTCAACTCGCCACGAGTCAACGAATATCTCTTCTTTGTCGACGACGGCATGCTTATGCACGCCGGCCCTGACCTCAAATTAAATGCTTTCCACCTCGGTCACGAATACGAAAATAAAATCAAACCATTATTCGCGAAAATTGGAATCGTCATCGAAGACGACAAAACCGAAGTGTTCCACTTTACGAAGTCGCACACTACGGTCAAGGATTTGCCTGGGGTAGTCCTTGGCGATTCCACGCGCTTCACTTTAGCAAACCCGCTAAAGCAGAAGGACAAACATTTCCGATATCTTGGCTTCCACTTCGATCAGAAGCTAAGTTTCAATTACCACGTCACTCTATATGCTACGAAAGCCCTATCCAAAGTATTGTCTATGCGTGTTCTAGGCAACTCGCTTAGAGGACTCGACGCAGCTAATCGACGGTTATTATACCGAGCGTGCGTCGTACCTATAATGACATACGGATACGAGCTGTGGTTCTCCAAAGGCATCCGCAACAAGACGCTAATAAACAAATTACAGATTGCCCAGAACTCTGCCGCAAGGTGGATAATGGGAGCCTTCCGCACCACTAACGCGTCGTCATTAAACGCGCTGGCAGGACTAATGCCTATCCACCTACACCTAAAGAAGTGTTACGAACGACACCTCCAGAGATATACCACCCTTCACACTAACCACCCGTCCAGGGCCTTCCTATTTGGCAACTCGGACAACCACTCGGTCAACCCCATGACAAGGTTCTCTGCTCCTACACCGACGATGCGAAAAGGCAACGGCACAGTACCAGCAGCCCCTTCCCCACAGAAGGACTTCTCCGCCAACACATACTCGGAACACTTCAATTTCCTACACCCTGAGAATCATACAGGGCACAGGGTCATTGACACATTCGACAAACAGTTGAAATACGAAGCACTTGATCACCCACCTAAATGGGACGACAACTTCCAAGATTGGCTCAACCAATACAAAACACGCGTTGAGCCCTTACTACGAGATGATACTGACTCCATAAACCTCTTCACTGACGGATCTGTCCCCAAGGAAGACACTAACAAGACGTGGGGATGGGCGGTAGTCACTGGCCCGTCCATATACAAACATTCACTACCGGGCCCAAGTTTAATAGGGAGCGGCAAACTCAAGCGCTCTACCTCGTTTGACACCGAGATAGTAGCCATTGCTGCAGCCCTAGACCACGCGGTCACCACGGGAAAGAGAATCATCCGCATATTCACGGACAACTCCGGAGCCATCACTCGTGCTCTAGACCCTTCCATTCATCCGTCACAATTAGTATCCATCCACGCATGCACGACAGCTAGACAATTCCTTGCTGCGTCACCCGCCAACGCAATCGAGTTCTGGTGGTGTCCCTCCCATAAAGGGATATGGCCCAACGAAATAGCCGATAAACACGCCAAATCGGCGTGTGGCGACAACGACAACACTACCAACGGACAGACGTATTCGGTCCACCGCTCCAAAATCACCACTACATGTATACGTGAGTGGCGAGAATCATACATTAACAAACGCTCTTCTAGACGGATTCCCCTTTGGGATAACCATGGTGCTGAGATCCTACCGACCCACTTACAACATGGTGGACGATGGATTGATGCTGTGGGTAAAGAACACCCTACAATCACAGCCCGGTTCACCCGGGCAGTAACGGGTCATGCCCCAACTGGAGATTTTAGAGCTATATTTTTCAAAGAACAACTTCGCCACTGCCGTCATTGTCCTATCGACGGAAACGAACATACACCCCCTGGTCCTATACTACTAGACGCCAGACACATCGTATGCTGGTGCCCGCATAACGGCATCAATCGGGATTCCCACAAGCGCCGTCTTCAACGATGGCGCAAATGGACTCCACTCGAGTTCATCACCTTTTTAAAAGACAACACTGACGCTTTCAACTTCGATGAAATCGATGATGAATATTATCCAGATGATCGACAGCACATAATATCCGACACTGGAGTCCCTATGGACTACACCAGCATCCGATTAGATGAAGACATGATCGACATCCTTAGGGAATCTACAAGGGCTCCGCTCGACTCCGAATGGTTTGCCCTCAACCCCCTGCCTAGCCTTCCGAGAGAAAGACGCCGCAATACTCTATTACTAGAGGACATGGTACCCGAAGAGGAACTAATAATCCCTGACATTATAGTTAACCCTACTCCATATATCCCCCCTGACCCCACCGACGATACAGCAGGAGAATACTTCCTATGGTCACGAGACGATGGATGGTGCGAGGGACTCCTACCTTAGCACCCCTTGACATCGACACTCGATCACATGAACTCATAAACACATCATAAGATATTCTTTTCTTACGATGATAATTGCAT